>VYZP01010494.1:0-23374 GCA_013400635.1 Hypocryptadius cinnamomeus | reverse complement strand
GGGTGGATGAGGGGGGGATGGAGGGATGGATGGGTGGAGGGATGAGGGAGGGAGGGAGGGATGGATGGATGGATGGATGAGGGAGGGAGGGATGGATGGATGGATGGATGGATGAGGGATGGAGGGAGGGATGGATGATGGATGGAGGGATGGATGGATGGATGGATCCATGGATCCATGGATGGAGGGAGGGATGGATGGAGCATGGAGGATGATGGATGGATGATGGATGGATGGATGATGGATGGATGGAGGGATGATGGATGGATGGATGATGGATGGATGGAGGGATGGATGATGGATGGATCCATGGAGGGATGGAGGATGGATGATGGATGGATGGATGGATGGATGGATGGATGGATGGATGGATGGATGGACGGATGGCATCCCTCATTCCGATGGAGCCATCTTCAGACTCAGATGTGTAATTGCACAGCCTGGGAGCTGCCAGGCTTTCCCCCCCTCCAAAAAATTCTCTTTTGAATCCATGTGTTCGAAGCCAGGTCTAAGTTGGTAGAAATTGGGGTTTTTAATCCCAGGTTCCATGGATGAGCATGGAGAAGCCTCAAGTGCCACCTGCATCATCCTCACTAAGCCTCTCCTGTGAGGACTTTTAGGATTTCATCCCCCCTCCAAAAAAATCTCAAAGGCATGTCCTGAACATATTGAAATGTAAATAAACCACCCCAAAGGACACACTCCTCATGTGGCTGGGTGGATTTAAATTGATTTGGAGTGGGCTGGATTCCAGCAGGGAAAAACCAGGGAAAACCAGGGGAAAAATGGGCTGCTGGAAATGGGGGAAAAGGTGTGAGGTGCTTTAAATGGTTCAGGGATGGGCTGGATTTCAGCAGGAAAAAAACAGGGAAAACACAGGGAAAAAATGGGATGATGGAGATGGGGAAAAGGTGTGAGGTGCTTCAGCTGGTGGGCTCAAACCTGGTGTTGAGAGGAACTGGAATTCCCTGCAGGATCCTTTCAATTGCTGAAAATTCTCTCAATTTTGTTTTTTAATTTTAGGAGATTTGTCCTTTCCGCCCTGCAGCGAGTGCCCTGTGTGCCAGAGGAGGTGGGGACACCTGCCCAGGTAGGTGCCAGCAGCACCCACAGACACCCAAACACCCCTGAGCCCCAAATGAGGGCATTTCCCACCTGAAATTTGGGTGGGAAGGACCCTAAAACTCCTCCAGTCCCTTCCCTTCCACCATCCCAGGGTGCTCCAAGCCCTGTCCAGCCTGGCCTTGGCATGGGGCAGCCACGCTGTCCATGGTCACCTGTGCCAGGTGGGCAGTGGGGACTGTCCCTCCACTGAGAGGTGGTGACCTGGGGACACAGAAATCTGATGTGGAGCTGCTGCCTCTAACTGGAATGGTTCTTCATAAAACAATTCCATTCTTTTTCCTGGAACTGGCTGATCCTTCAGCTCCCTTCCATCCCAAACCCCTCTGTGACACCACAATATCACCACTCTTTAGGTGTTTCAATATTCTCCATCTTAAAAATTCTTAATTTTAAAAAAGATCTGAATTTTGATAAGAAGATCCAAAGGTTAATCAAGGTCAAGAGTCACTGACCTGCCTCGGGAGCAGCTCCAGAGGTGTTCCCCTGTTCCTCCAAGGAATACCCAGCCAGGCCAGAGTTGTTTCTTGGGCAGAAATAATTTTTTAGGAGATTCCAGCGGGTTTTTGTCCTCAGTCCCGGCTTTAGGCTGGATTTGGAGTCTCCAAGAGAGGGCACTGTGTCCCTGGCAGTGGAGCTGTGGATGAGCTGCTAGCACCGAGCTCCTCATCGCAGGGAGCCGAGTAATTAACTGAGACACTCATTAGCAGCTGCTTTGGGGGCTGGACATCCTCATGTGACCGCTGGTCCTTTCCCTCCATCCCTGGCAGCGCTTCCTCTTGCCTCACTTTCCTTAAAAAACCCCAAAAATGTCTCTTCCCTGTCCCACTTTGCCCTGATTTGTGCACTTGGGGTGTCCTCCAGGAGGGGATGGATGTGGGGTCCCTGGGAGCCTCGCTGAGTCACGGGTTCCATCCAAACCAGGAGGAAAACAGGGAAAAACAAAAAGAGGAAAACTCAGGGAGGTTGTTCTCGTTGTAATTTCATGTGGGAAATGTTCGTGCTGCAGCTCAGAGCAAATCTTTGTTCACAAATTTTTGTGGAAGTGTGGAAGGGGGGATTTCACTTCTCCAGCCCCAGGTGCTCAGGAGGGACCTGAGAGGAGGATTTGAAGCTCTGCCCTGGATGTTTTGGGGGTGGTTGCCCTGGTGCCATTGTTGGATAATTTGCTATTTCTAGGGGGATATTTTTAGGGATGTGACAAGTCTGGCTCTGGACGTGGATCTGGGGATATTTATGGAGCACAAAGGGGCAGAACTGAACCTGTGGTGCTGCTCCATGGAGGGGATTTAATGCTGGAAGTGAGCTGAGCATCCAGAGAGACACCCAGGGGTTGGAGCCAGGCCAGGAAAGGGCTGGAGAATTCCTGAGAGAGATGGGAATGGGCTGGAGAATTCCTGAAGGAGCTGGGAAGGGGTTGGAGAATTCCTGAGGGAGCTGGGAAGGGGCTGCAGAATTCCTGACAGAGATGGGAAGGGGTTGGAGAATTCCTGAGGGGGCTGGGAATGGGCTGGAGAATTCCTGAGAGGGCTGGGAATGGGCTGGAGAATTCCTGAGGGGGCTGGGAAGGGGCCCAGCCTGGAGAAAAGCAGGATCAGGGGGACATTGCCAATGTCCCCAAGTGCCCAAGAGGAGGGGACAGGAGGGGCTCTGCTCGCAGGGGACACCAGGACAGGAGGGAGCAGCCCCAGGGTGCTCCAGGTGGGACAGCAGCAGGAATTTCCTCCTGGAAAGGGTTGTTAAACCTTGGGAAGAGCTGCCCAGGGAGGTTTGGGGTCCCCATCCCTGGTGGTGGGGACAAGGTGGGGGTCAGGCACAGCCTGGTGATCCCAGAGCTCTTTTCCAACCTCAATGATCCCATGCTCCTGATTTTTCCCCCCTTTTTTAATCTCTTTGTGTTGCCAGTTAGGACTCTCACACACCTTTCTGATTTTTAGGAGCAGCTTTTCATGCTCTCAGTTGTCCCTCCATTCCTGAAGTGACACAAATCCCCTTTTTTTGGGATTTATATCCTGCAGAAATGGAGCTGTCCTGGCTCAGGAATCACGGATGGATCCCATTTCCCAGGGGTCATTAAGACATTTAATTTTTTCACTAATTGCCTGTATAAAATTGCTGATCCTGGAAGATTGAGGGCACTTGTGTAACGTGAACCACATTGAAACAACCTCAGAAGCTGCTCTGAGGTGAAACAGCCACATTTAAATCCAAACCTTGCTTCCAAATCTTTCCTCTGGATATTTTCCTCCTTTCCCTCTTTTGTGTGGTGAACTTTTCCCAGCTGGAAGGAAAAAGGGGAATATCCCCTCCCTGGGGAGTGTTTGGTTCAGTTGGAAGCAGAGCTGGTTTATTGTGATTCTTTTTGTGGGGTGTTTTTAGGGATTTTAAACAACTTGATACTTAATATTTTACTGGAGAAATTCCCAAATTGTTGGACCAACCTATGGAATAACTCTGCAGCCTTCAGCTGCTCTGAGAACACTGCAAAGCAAATTCCTGCTGGCTTTTCCAGCAGCACTCCAGGAATCCCAAACCTCAGCATCCCATCTGGTATTTCCAGTGCCAGGAATTCCCCTCAGCTGGATCCTCTTTCACCTCCTCTTCCCCTTCCATGCAGTTGTTGGTGTGCATTTCAAAATTCCTGCCGTTTTTGGGATGTTGTTGGTGTGGATTTTAAAATTCCTGCCATTTTTGGGATGTTGTTGGTGTGGATTTTAAAATTCCTGCCGTTTTTGGGATGTTGTCAGTGATAGAAGAGATCCCCTTTGGATCCTGGCAGAGGCTTTAGGCTGAAATAATTCAATAATTCCATTAAACCTCAGGAGCAGGGAAGGGGGTTGTCCCTGGTTTGATCTGGTTGGAACAGCTGCAGGCATTTGCTAAAACTGGAGGATTTAAATACAAATTTTATCTTTTGTTGTTGCTATTTTTCCCTCTAAAAGGAGGAAAAGGTGATTTTTTTTTTTTTTTTTTGATGAAAGGAAGCTGGAAAGTCAAAGCCATCCCTGGAGTACCCTGAGCAGAGGGAGCTGCTGCTCCAGCACAGTTTGTTCCATTAGCATGGGGACATTTTTAAAATCTCATTTTCCAAACAACTCCTGGAAATTGGCATCCTAGAAGCAAAAACTCTTTTAAAAATAGCTCTGAAATGAGCCCTGTTGTTTCCATGGCCCCTTGTCCCGAGGATCCCTGAAACTCTGGAGGGGTTTGAGGAGATTCTGCTGAGCAGAATCCCCAAATATTTCCTGAGGAATGGGTTCCTGTGAGGAATGAGCTCCTGCTGCTGGAATGCTGCTGTCTGCAGGGTTTATTTTAAAATTTTTTCCCCTCTTTTGCTCAGAGGAAAAGCAATTCCTGGGCAGGAATGCCTGAGGAGGGTTGGAAAAGTCCCTTGGAATATCCCAGGTGGGGAAATGTGCAGCTCCTTTTCCTTGGATCCACGAGGCATTCCACATTTTAACTCCACTTCTGCATTAATCTGGTTTATTTCCCCTGGTCTGGAATTTCACCTTTCCCCCCACACAGATCCACCTGTGCACAGGTGTGTGTGAAATGAGATGCTCTGCTCAGAAATCCCAAAATTCCTCAGCCTTCCAGAGGCAGGATTTGCTTTTGCAAAGATTTTGAAGTGCCAAGTGTGGTCACTTAGGTCCTGTGCTCAATTTCCTGAGCTCAGATCCCAGGGGGTGTGAATCTTGCAGACCCTTTTTGCTTCCCTCTCCTCCAATTCTTCCCTTTTTAGGACTTCAAAAAATATCCCAGAGCCATTTGCCAGCACAGACTTCCCAATGAGCTTCCAACAACAAATGAGTGCTGGCTGCAGCAGCTGTTCCCAAAAAAAAAAAACCCAAAAAACCCAGCTGGAAAAGGGCACAGGGAAAGAAGGATCTGCTCATCCCTTGGAGGAGCTCCCAGGGAAAAGTTCACATTTGAAGCTCTGCCCTGGATGTTTTGGGGTGGTTGCCCTGGTGCCATTGTTGGATAATTTGCTATTTCTAGGGGGATATTTTTAGGGATGTGACAAGTCTGGCTCTGGACGTGGATCTGGGGATATTTATGGAGCACAAAGGGGCAGAACTGAACCTGTGGTGCTGCTCCATGGAGGGGATTTAATGCTGGGAGTGAGCTGAGCATCCAGAGAGACACCCAGGGGTTGGAGCCAGGCCAGGGAAGGGGCTGGGAAAGGGCTGGAGAATTCCAACAGCACGGAATTCCTGCAGCACAGAACTTCCTGCAGCACAGAAGTCCAGGGGCACAGAAGCCCAGGGGCACAGAATTCCTGCAGCACAGAATTCCAGCAGCAGGGAATTCCAGGGCCACAGAATTCCTGCAGCACAGAACTCCTGCTGCTGAGCTGGGAGCTCCTCCTGGAAAGGCTCCTGCTCCTTCCCCCAGGATTCCTAGCTCCAGGGGGGAATTCTGGTGGGCTGGGCTGTAGGATCTGGTTTCCTTCCTGGCTCTGGCCCTCCAGGATGCTTCACATTCCCAAGTGTTGGTGCTTCCAGGGAACTGGGGAAGGAATTCCCCTTCCTGCTGCCCACACCCAGAGGCATCTCTGAAAGGGATGGTTCTGCCTTGGCAGGTCAGGGAAGGAAGGAAGGAAGGAAGGCCAGGAAAGCCTGGATAGAGGCAGGAAAGCCTGGATAGAGGCAGGAAAACCTGGATGCAGAGAGGGAAACCTGGATAGAGCCAGGAAAACCTGGATGCAGAGAGGGAAACCTGGATACAGCAGGGAAACCTGGATACAAGTAGGAAAACCTGGATACAGAGAGGAAAACCTGGATAGAACCAGGAAAACCTGGATGCAGCCAGGATTTTGCCCCAGCTGTCAGTGTGACATTCCCAGCAGGAATTGCCGGTTGTGGGGAGGGGACAGAGCCTTCCCAAACCCTCCAGGCCCGGAGCCAGGGGGCGTTTCCCGGAGGAAATGGCCACGTCTGGGGCACAGGGAAGCCTCGGTGTCCTTGGGGTGTCCCCAGTGCCTGTCCCCGTGTCCCCAGTGCCTGTCCCCGTGTCCCCAGCTGGGCTGGCAGCAGAGCAGGGCTGCTCTGGTGTCAGTAAACAGGAGCCTGTGGAATATCCAGTTCCAAACCTTTGCACCAGGACAGGGCTGGGAGGAAGGAGGGGGCAGAGTTTATTCCAGCTGAGGTCAGCCTTGTTTTCCCTCCCAGAGCAGGGATCCTGCAGGGCTGTAAACAACGGGAAAGCCAGAGATGGGATCCTGTCCCTCTGGAAAGCTCCGGGGTTGTTTTTCCCTTTGGTTGTGGTGTAGCTGCTGCCAGGTCCCCATGGGGTCTCTGCAGGGCTCTGAGAGCAGCTCTTAACCTGAAATTTAACAATTTTTAGTGCAGGAGTCCCTGTGTTGCTTTGGAAAGGAAAGCACAAAAGGAGAAACCCAAAGCAGCCCAAAATTCCAGTGAAAATCAAGAGAAATAAGGCACAGGTTGTGCTGTCACTGCAGGCTTTCAGCTCAGCTCCAGCTGCCTGGGTCTGAAGGGAAGGGAATTCTCATTATTGATTAACCTGCCATGAATGGGTTCATTTTACCTGGGAAAACAGCCTGGTTGAGGGGTTTGGAATGGGTTTGGGGTGGTTTGTGTGGAGCTGATTCCAGCAGCAGCTTCACCTCCATGGAATGGTTTGGCTTGGAAAATCCCTCTGAAGTCAGGATGGCAGCTGAAGGTTGGCTCTTGTCCCAAAATTCCTGGTGGCCTTCCCTGCCCATGGAACTTCCCAGGTGCTGCTGCATTTTGTCAGCCCCACACTCCTGCTCATGCCCCTGGTTGTTTATCAGCTGCACAGAGTTGATGAATTCCCTGGAATTTCAGTCCTTTTGGGTCAATTGCAGGATTCTGGAGGGAATCAGGACTGCTCCAGCAGGGAGGAGGAGTGCTCCTGATGATCCAGGTGTTTTTTTCCATCCCCCCATCCCAAATCCAGCTAAATCCTCCCCAGAATCCAGGGACTCGTGGATGGTGCTGTGGAAAACCTCCCTGGAGCAGTGGGAATGGCTGGAAATGCCCAATTCCGGAAGCTTGGAGCAACCTGGGGCAGTGGGAAGGGTGGAACTGGGCGGGATTTGAGCTGCTTCCAGCCCAAACCATTCCAGGATTCTGTGATCCTCAGGGATTGCCCATTCCAAGGCCAGTTCTGAACCTGGAGCTGTTTGAGGTGTTTGTGCCTTTATCCCCAACTCCTTTTTGCTCTCTTGACCTGCCCCAAATTCAGCCTTTTTTTCCCTGCCCTCACCTTCCTATTTCCACAGAGAGCTGGCCCTGGAATGTGAAATCTGTAAAAATCCCTGTTAAAAAAAAACAAAAACCCCAAACAAAACAACTTTAAACTGCTTTTTTTGGCCGTTCCTCATCCCTGAATCCTCTGCAATCTGCAGAAGGAGGAGGTGAAAGAAGCCCTGGCCTGAACCCCAGCCCAGAATCACTGACGTGGGCTTGACTCCTTTAGAAAAACCAAACCAAAACAAAACAAGAAAAAAACCTGTTTGTGTTCAGCCAGCAAGCGGGGAAAACAAGCAGGGCTGGATTTCAGCTCCGATGGATTCTTGGAATTCATCCCTCCCTGGCTCCAGCTCTGACTTCAGCTGGGTTGAGCAATGTTTTACTGGGAAGGGGACGTGAGGCACGAGGGGTTCTCGGGGGGGTTTTGGGAGTTCTCCCAAGGGCAGCTCGTTCCTGCAGCCTGGGACTGAGGTTTTCTTGGAAATTCAACCTGCCAGGATGTGCTCAGCCAGGGCAGGCTGAGGCTTTCTGTGGTGAAATGCTCTGTAACTGTCCCTGGAATTATGTAAACGCTGCTTCTTTTTTCATATTCCCCCCAGAAAAAATGATGCAAATTCTTCTTCTTCATGTTCTTATCTGAAATGGGGCAAACTCCTGTTCTTCTCCATATTTCCCCCCAAAAAATGATGCAAACTCCTTCATATTCCCCTCTAAAATGGGGGAAATTCCTCCTCTTCTTCATATTACCCCCAAAAATGGTGCAAACACTTCTTCCTCCCATCATTCCCTCTCAAAAATGGGGCAAACTCCTCCTCTTCTTCAAATTTCCCCCTCAAAAAATGATGCAAACTCCTCTTCTTCATATTCTCCTCTGAAATGGGGCAACTCCTCCTCTTCTTCATATTCTGCTCTAAAATGGGGGAAATTCCTCCCCTTCTTCATATTCCCCCCAAAAATGGTGCACACACTTCTCCCTCTCCTCATTGCCCCCTAAAATGGGAAAACACTTCCTATTCCTAACATTCCCTCCAAAAAATGAGGCAGGCAAGCACCTTTCCAACTCCTCATTCCCCTCAAAGATGATGCAAACTCCTCTTCTTCATTTCCCCCCAAAAATGGGGCAAACACCTCTCCCTCTCCTCATTCCCCCCAAATGATGCAAACCCCTCTTCTTCCCTGCTTTCCCCCACAAAAAATGCATTTTAGACCCAAATATTTCCCTGAGCCCTCACCCAGGCCGTGGCTGTGATTTATAAAAACAAAGGAGAATTCCACAGCTTCCCTGGTATTATTCTGATTATTGATCAATAAATGTCAGCCCTGATTTTCCAGTGAATAATTGGATATTGATCAAACCAGGGATGTCCCTCACCAACGCTGATTAATGCCATGATGGAGTAAATATCCCAAATTATAACTCCATTAATAACACAGCTCCATCTGCTCAGGCTGATGGATCTGAATTCCCATTTTCCTTGGCAGGAGCAATCGAGGAATCCAGAAAAATCAAGGAATCCACACGGAGAACGAGGCTGCTCTGCAGTAGGAAGGTGAGCAGACACCTCGTGATTTGTCTCCTTATTGATTAATTTCCCCTTAATTAGTTCATTTGATCTGGAAAACGATCTGGATGAGGAGTTTGGAATGGGTTTGGAGGTGGATTTGGATTCTGAAGTACTGGCTGTGGGTGCTGCTGGTTATGGGGCCTCGTTATGTGCCAGCAATTACCTCGTTAATTAATTAGGGAGGGAGAGCTCTGCATTCCAGAGGGGACCTGGAGCTGTGTGGGAGCTGCTGTTCCATGGGAAGCTCCGTGAAGGGGTTGTTGGGGTTTGTTTTGGGTTGTTTTGGGTTGTTTGGGGCTGTTTGGGGTTGTTTGGAGGTGACAAACCCAGAGCTGGGAATTGTGGCTGTGTTGTCCCAGGGCTGGATCATCCTCAGCGTTTCCAACGGCACTGGATCCTCTTGGAATAACCTTGGGAATTCAAGGGGCAGGAGGCTGAGCCCTCCCTGGATTTGGGAGGGGTTTCAGCTCCCCACAGGAGCTTTGGGACAGGAGGACACTGAGGGGATGAGGAGGATGATGATGATGATGATGAGCAGTTGCCGCTCCTGGGTCACCCGAAGAGCTGAGATCCAGGTGGCTTCAGAGCTCTGCGTTTCCCCGTGTGTCACAGCCAGGCTTTGGGAAATGGAAACGGGCTGATTTTATGCATTTCGGGAGAAAAATCCCTTAAAAACCCATTTTTTGGGGGGCAAAAATCTTCCAGGATTTCCTTGCCTGCAGTTCCGCGGTGCGGGCGGCAGAGGGCGCGCTTAGGCCGCGGTTCTGGGGCTTTGCTTTTGGTATTTATTATTTGGATTTAATATCATTATTTATATGGAGATTCCTTAATCAAAACGCTCCCAGCGCTTTAATTAAAATCGGCAGAGAGGGGTGAGGCTCTGCAGAGCCACCAGAAGCACTGGGGCTTTCCCAGGAGGATGAGGATGAGGATGGATTTTCCTCCACTCTTCACCCCAAGCCGAACTCTGCACCACAACCCCAACCCAAAAAAATCACCCCAAAAATCAAAATTGCTGCCAAACGCCTGGGTGCCATCAGCAGATGGCAGCACCCTGCCCTGCTGCCGGTGTTATTCCTGGCCTGGAGATTCCCTGGATCCAACCCCACAGTCTAGACTGACTGACAGACAGGATTCCTGTGCTCTTAGGTAAGCAGGGACAGACACCCATTATGCAAATTCCCAGCCGGAGCAGCCTCCCAAACATTCCTCAGATTGTCTAAATAAGGTGCTGTTTCAGACCCAAACTGCAGCCAGGCTTTTGGGTGCCTTCCAGCTGGAGGTGGGATTTTTTTCTAATTCTTTTCTTCTTCCCCTGATCAGCACAGCTTGAGTTTTGGCCTCAACAGCTGCCCAGATGTGCAGGGAGGAGAGAAAATTGGGCAGATAAAAAACTTTTAGGCTCCCATGCCTGTTACTGCTGCTGCTGGGTGCTGTTAAATCAGTTTTATACCTATTTTCTATTAAGATTGCACAGCATTCATGACATTTTTTGCTCTCTGAGCTGCAGAAATCAGATCTGAGTGGGGAAGTGCTGGAGGGTGCAGTGACCCAACCTTGCACGGAGGTGTTGCCCTGCTCAGGGCCTGCCTGACTCATTCCTGGGGCTGGAGGAGGTGGGGATGGATCATCAGGGATGATCCAGAGGCTTTGGAGCCGTCTGTGGCATTTGCACTCTGTCCTTTTTGCACACAGAAATTCAAAGAGCCTTTCAAGCCTCATGACTCCAGAGTTGTTTGTGCTGCTCTGGCTGTTCCACCAGCCTGAATTTCTCAGGAATTCTCCTTCCAGCCTAGTTCTGTCCCTAAAATCCATCCCTAAAATCTGTGGCTAAAATCTCTCTGTAAAATCTCTCCCTAAAGTCTCTCCTGCCCCAGCCTGGAGCTGCTGCAGCCCCCTTGGAGCACACAAAGAGCTCAGGGCTGAGTGGCAGCTCCTGAGCTGCTCCAGGAGTTGGGAATTGGCCCTTAGCCCTGCCAGGAAAACATTGGAAAGGCTCCTGCTCCCGAATCCACGTGATTTTCTGGGAATTCACTTGGAAGGGTGGTTCAGAAATCCCTGCATGGGGTGGTGCTGGCTCAGGGTGAGGAGTTTGCTCTGGTTTCTTTGTGGTGGCCTCTCAGCCTGTCAGTACCAGCTCTGCTCTTCTATTCCTTGCCTAAAAAAAGGCCAAAAAAAAGAATCTGTTGTGTTGTTTTTCTTTTTCAAATTGCATCATCCCTCCTGTTTTCCTGAGTGTTGTTTATTTAGGGGCACAGTTAATCCTTTAAGGATTAAAGGGAAGGGAAAGGTTGGGATGTTCACCCTTGTTTTAGGAGGGAATGAGGAGAGGGAGTGGTGCTTGCCCCATTTTTGGGAGGGAATGAGGAGGGGGAGAGGTGTTTGCCCCATTTTTGGGAGGGAATGAGGAGGGGGAGAGGTGTTTGCCCCATTTTTGGGAGGGAATGAGGAGGGGGAGAGGTGTTTGTCCCATTTTTGGGAGGGAATGAGGAGGGGGAGAGGTGTTTGTCCCATTTTGGGAGGGAATATGAAGAAGAGGAGGAGTTCCCCCAAGGAAAGCTGGGAAGGAGACTGAGCAGGGTGGGACCCTCATTTCCCACCGTGGGAACTGTGATTCCATCTTTTCCTGGGTGGGACCCTCCCTTCCCACCGTGGGGGCTGTAATTCCATATTTTCCTGCTGGGAATTCTGGTTTTGGGCTGAGCTGCAGCCCCCATTTCCATCCACTCTCACGGCACCGCCTTTGATTGCAGCTGCATCCCGAATTCCCTTCATCTGCTCTCTCTGGCAGCAGGAAAATCCCAAATCCAAGCCCTCCCTGCAGTTCCCAGCAGTTCTGGAGCCCTTTTCCAGCTCAGCTGCTGCTTTGCCCTTTCTGCTCGGAGATGTGAGATAAGGAAGCAGCCAAGCACTGCTGACTCAGTTTGGGGTTTGTCCTTCCTGCCCTCCCACACTGCACCTGCACGCCCAGAAACCTTCACCCCACAGCCCCCACACGGGTTTTCCGACCCAAAAATTCCATTTTCTGCTGCTCCAGGAGCTGAGAAAACCCCTGGAGTTTGTAGGGGAGTGTTTTTGGGAGGTGTGGGCAGGACAAAGGGATCACCAGGGTTTGCTCGGTGCTGCCTTTTCCAGCCTGAGTCACCCGACCTTTCCCTGGGAATGCTGCAGAAACACCAGGATCATCCCAATAAACACCAGGATCATCCTGAGAAACACCCCAGAGATCCCATTCCACCCTCAGGGCTGAGCTTGGCAGGGTTTGCCCTGTCTGCACCCCAAACCAAGGAGCAAATCCTCATAAATCCACACAAAACATCCCTCATCCATAAAAACCTCCACAAGAAACATCCCCCATCTATAAAAACCCCAACCCCCTGGATTTGGGGTTGATTTGGGGATTGTTTCCCAGCAAGGCAGGGCCACGTGTTCTCTGAGCTCAGGGTTTGGGTGATTTGTCAGAATTCTGAGAAGTTCAGAGCTGTCAAAGCAGAAAATGCTCATTTTGGGATGGCTCAGCTGAACCTTTTTGGGGGAAATAGGAAACACTGCCTGGAAGAACTGCTGAACCCACAGAAAAGCTGGGAAAAGCTGAGGAAATTGCAGCTCTTGGAAGTGAAATCACTGATGAAGGATTTGGGTGAAAACCTCAAGTTTTCAGGGAAAACCCAGCAAACTGAGAAGGGTTTTTGGGCAGCAGCAAAACATCCGTGGTTTGTAAGAAACCTTTTCCTTCCTCCTGAGCTCCTGCACTTGAGCTCACCAGCACAAAACTGGTTTTAAAATTGGTGTTTTCAACTTAAAACTGAAACCTGAAACTTAAAAACTGATTTTTTAAATCGGTTTAAACTTTTTTTTTTTGAGCGGGGGGAAACCCTCAGGCTTTATCCTCAGTCTCCAAAAACATGGAACAAGCTGGAATTCCTGATCCTTTGCTCCTTCCCTCCTGGATGTTGATTTTCCTCCCTCAGGGAGTTGACACCTCTTTGTTTTCCCAGGTTTTGGGGGAATTTGAGCTCAGTTTTCCCACAGAGGGGGATCCCAGCCCCTGGGAAAAGGGGTTGGAATGTTTTTATCTGGGTGCACATCTGGGAAAGGCATCACAGGCTGGGAACGACTCTGGCCGCAGTTCCCAGCCCCAATTTCAGGATTTTGGAGATTCCCAGAGCAGCTGTGGCTGCCCCTGGATCCCTGGAAGTGTCTAAGGCCAGCTGGGAGCCACCTGGGATTTGGGAACGTGGAGGAGCTTTGGGCTGGAGCTGCTGAAGGAGGTGACAGGGGAGTGACAGATGTGCAGGATGCCGGGCCAGGAGCCTCCTGTCCTGTCCTGTCCCAGGAGTCAGGACTGGTGGACAAATTATCAAATATCAGCATCATCCAGTTATCAAATATCAGCATTATCCAGTTATCAAGTATCAGCATTATTCAGTTACCAAATATCAGCATTATCCAATTATCAGATATCAATATTACCCACCTATCAAATATCAGTGTTGTCCAATTATCAAATATCAGCATTATCAAATATCAATATTATCCAATTATCAAATATCAGTGTTGTCCAATTATCAAATATCAGCATTATGCAATTATCAAATATCATTATCCAGTTATCAAATATCAGCATTATCCAGTTATCAAATATCATCATTATCAAATATCATCATTATTCAATTATCAAATATCAGCATTATCCAGTTATCAAATATCATCATTATCAAATATCATCATTATCAAATATCATCATTATTCAATTATCCAATATCAATATTATCCAATTATCCAATATCAATATTATCCAGTTATCAAATATCATCATTATCCAATTATCAAATATAAACATTATCCAATTATCAAATATCAATATTATCCAGTTATCAAATATCAGCATTATCCAATTCTCAAATATAAACATTATCCAATTATCCAATATCAATATTATCCAATTATCAAACATCAGGATTATGCAGTTATCAAATATCAGCATTATCCAATTCTCAAATACAAACATTATCCAATTATCCAATATCAGTATTATCCAATGTCAAACATCAGGATTATGCAGTTATCAAACAGCAGCACTCCTGCAGCTCTGATCCCTCTGCTTCTCCCTCTCTCCTGCTTCTGGAAATCTCAGCCAGCAGAGTTTCCTCACATGGCACCAGAGCTGTGCCACGTGCCCACAGCCCCATCCAAAAATTCCCATTTTTAACCAAAAATCTGCATTTAATGCTTTTTCCATCTCCAAATTTTGGCCTGTCTTTATTTCATCCCTCGGGACGCGTTCCCACCCTGCATCCCTGCAGACTCCCACGGTGACATTTGGGAATTATTTGGGAATTTGGGATTGTGTCCCAGCTGCCTCAGCCCTGTTTGTCCCCAGGGATGTGGGGTCAGAGCCAGGTTTGGGGCTGGGAGTGCTGTGGGATCCTCCAGCACCTGCCATGGGCTCAGCTCCACCTTGCTTGGAATTCAAGGATATTTTTCCTGCTCTTTTCACACCCAAAGAGGAAAACTGGGATGAGTGTGAATGTGACTCATGTGCCAGGGAAGGATTGGGAAGAGGAGGAGGAGAAGGTGGAACAGGAGGAGGAGGAGCCACTCTGTGCCAAGGACTTCACTCCTCCTGCTGCTGCCTTTTTTTAGGCCTAGTAGCAGCTGAATTCCCAAACTGGAATTCCAAATTCCCAATTTTTTCACAGCATGCTAAATCCTGCCTCTCCTCCCTCTATTTTTAGCCCTGGGAGACTCCAGGTAGGAGCAGTGCTAATTAATCTCAACTGAGGGACTGGAGGCAAAGTTGAGATCCTTTGGGTGTTGCAAAAAGCACTCAAAAGTGAATTTTGGGCAAATAAAACCTGAATTTAGGCGGTTGGGGTGTTGGATTTTTGACCTGGAGTTTTAAATTCAGCACTCAAATGCAGATGGTTTTGCAGCAGGTTGGGTGGGTGGGTGTTGACTTTAATATAGTGAAATTTGAGATAAAAATACATCGAAATTAACAGTTCACAAGCAAAAAAAAAACTGGATTAAAAGTAGTTGGAATGGGTGAGGAGGAGGGGAACAGGATCAGCTGTGTCACCTCAGTGTCCTGGCACTGAGCTCCTCCTAATTTCACCTGCTAAATGAAGGTGCTAATTAGGCAGGGATTGCACAGGGCCAGGTCTGGCCAGCTCAGGTGAGCCTCTCCTTCATTCTTATCCCAGTTTATCCCAGTTTATCCCAGTTTGTCCTGGTTTATCCCGGTCTGGCCGCTCCGAGGCGGTGCCAAAGTGCCAGCACAGCTTTTCCCAGCAGCACAGAAATGTTGTTTATCCTTTTTTTTTTTAATCCAGTTAGGGATGCAAATTAGGATTTGCAGCTGGGAATTCCAAGCTGAGATCATTCTGCCACGAGCAGGGGACACTTTTCACTGTCCCAGGTTGCTCCATCCCTGGGCATTTCCAGGGATCCAGGGCCCAGCTGCTGCTTTTCCTCCTCCACCCATCCCCACAGTCCTGTGACTTTCCCTCCCCAGCTTTGTTTTTATTCCTGCCGGAGCTCCAGAGGGTGACAGCGATGACAAAGCCACCCTAAATCATCCCTAAACCCCACGAGGCCTCATCCAAAGCGGGATGATCCCATGGGTTTGGAGCTGATGACTCCTCTGCGCTTGTTTCACCATCAAACCCCAGCAAAGGCTGCAGCTTCTCCAGGAATCCCAGCCCAGCCCCCCCCCACCCTCACAGGCAGGAATTCCCTCCCAAATCTCCCCTTTTCCAGTTTGGAAGCCATTCCCTGTTTCCTGGCACCCTGTAAATATCCCTCCACCTCCCTGCCAGCTCCTGCAGGGCTGTAATCAGCTCTCTCCAAAGCCTCTCTCCTCCAGGAATTTTGCCTCTTTCCCTATCCCTGTTTTTCCCCAACCTGCAGCAGATAATTTTCTAAATTTAAACCCCAGCCAGCCCAAAGTTGCCCGTGACCCCAAGGCAGCTCCCTCACGTGCCTCCCACCCCAGCCCTTTCACACAGTGGGGAAAATTCCCTTTTTTAGCCTGGCTGGCCGCTGGCAGCAGCCCCAGCCCTGAGCTCAGCCCTGGAGCTCTGCCAGCCCAGCGTGACCGAGAGAAAAGAACCTTCAGCTTCCTCCCGTGGCAGATCCAGCCCCGGCAGGGAGCTGCAGACCCTCACATGATGCTGCAGTCATCGTGGCCTTTCCCAAAAAGCCGCGGTTTTGCGGGAAAACGGCCGCGGTCACACGGCGCTGCCCGGCTCCTTGTGCTGAAACAAATGCAGAGGAGTCATCAGGCTCTGAACCCATGGGATCATCCCGCTTTGGATGAGGCCTCGTGGGGTTTAGGGATGATTTAGGGTGGCTTTGTCATCGCTGTCACCCTCTGGAGCTCCGGCAGGAATAAAAACAAAGCTGGGGAGGGAAAGTCACAGGACTGTGGGGATGGGTGGAGGAGGAAAGAGCAGTGGGTGTCACTCATGTGATGGCCGTGCCCCAAAGGTCACTCACGTGGCCAGGGAACGGGAAAGGGCCGGGAATGAGCTGGGCCCCGATGCCAGCAGGGTCTGTTTGTAGGGAATGGGGATCCTGGAGCAGCTTTGTGTCCCCGTTCCAGAATGGGAATGAGCCCCAATGCCAGCAGGGCTCGTTTGTAGGGAATGGGGGTCCGGGAGCAGCTTTGTGTCCCCGTTCCAGAATGGGAATGAGCCCCAATCCCCAGTGCCAGCAGGGCCTGTTTGTAGGGATTGGGGATCCTGGAGCACTCTGTGTCCCCATTCCAGAATGGGAATGAGCCCCAATCCCCAGTGCCAGCAGGGCCTGTTTGTAGGGATTGGGGATCCTGGAGCACTCTGTGTCCCCATTCCAGAATGGGAATGAGCCCCAATCCCCAGTGCCAGCAGGGCCTGTTTGTAGGGATTGGGGATCCTGGAGCACTCTGTGTCCCCATTCCAGAATGGGAATGAGCCCCAGTGCCATCAGGGCCCTTTTGTAGGGAATGAGGAATTCCTTTTGTAGGGATTGGGGATCCTGGAGCACTCTGTGTCCCCATTCCAGAATGGGAATGAGCCCCAGTCCCCCAGCAGGGCCTGTTTGTAGGGAATGGGATCCCAGAGTGGCTCCATGTCCCCATTCCAGAATGGGAATGAGCCCCAGTGCCATCAGGGCCCTTTTGTAGGGAATGAGGAATTCCTTTTGTAGGGATTGGGGATCCTGGAGCACTCTGTGTCCCCATTCCAGAACAGGAATGAGCCCCAATCCCCAATTCCAGCAGGGCCCTTTTGTAGAGAATGGGATCCCAGAGCAGCTCTGTGTCCTCATTCCAGCCCGGAGCTGGAGCTGGGTGTTCATCCCAAAGTTTTGGGGTTCAGGTTTTGGGGTTTTGCTTCCCAGCAGGGCTGAATTCTCCCACTCCAGGTGAATTCCTGCCTTAGGGAAAAGATTCTCCCTTGGGGTTCTGAGGCTCCATTAGCAAAGGGTTGTTAATTATGGGGCTGCTCCTGGGAAATCGGGGAGAAGGAGATTCCAGCCAGGCCTGAGCTCTGTGGAGCAGGAGGGAAGGAAAAAAGGGTGAATTCCTGGGGGATTCAGGCTTCCCAGGAAAAAAGGGATGAATTCCTTGAGGATGTTCAGGTTTCCCTGGATTTTAAGGTCTGAATGGATTGAAGTGGGATGGAGCAGCTCCAAAGGGTCCATGCATGCTGTTGGTGGGACATGGAATGGCTTAAAATCCATTCCTGAGCAGAGCCCAGGAGTTTTTAGGGAGTTTTTAGGGAGATTTTAGGAAGTTTTCAGGGAGTTTTCCCACCCTGCGATGGCTCCTGGTCCCACGCCACAGAAATCTTGAGGTCTGAAAAGAGGTGAAGGGAGGGGAAAAAAAGGCAAAAAAAGGGAATAAAAACTTGCTGCAGTCAGGGAAAAATTCAATGGCTCATTGAGGCGCGGAGCTGCTGCTGCAGGAAGTGTGAAGGGAAAATGGAGCCGGCTTTGTTCTTGCCCAGACAAGGAGCGAGCGCCGCGGCCCCAACAGCCGCGCTCTGTTCCCAAAAACCATGAGGTCATCCCGAAAAGCAGGAACCGGCTCTGGGATGGCGATCCCGGCTCCCCCGCCCGGCTCCCCCCGCTTTTCCTGGCTCCGGGCTCGCTCCGCGGAGGTGTCGGTGGCTCCTGGCCCCGCTCCAGCCGGGGGGAGCGGCTGCATCCCCGAATCCCAAAACCCTCGGGCTGCCCCATCCCTAAATCCCAAAACACGGAGGGTTTGGAGACCCTCGGGCTGCCCCATCCCGAAATCCCAAAACACAGAGGGTTTGGAGACCCTCGGGCTGCCCCATCCCCGAGTTCCCAATCCTGGTGGGTTTGGAGACCCTCGGGCTGCCCCATCCCTAAATCCCAAAACACGGAGGGTTTGGTGACCCTCGGGCTGCTCCATCCCTGAATTCCCAATCCTGGTGGCTTTGGGATTTTTGCAGCTCCGTGTAATGGATGTGAGGCTGCTCTTTAATTAATTAAAAGCACGATTTGATTAAGGCTGAGTTCCAGGGGTGCATCCTCCATCCCCAAATCCCATCCCCAGCACAGAGTGAATCCCAAATCCCGCCGGGAAATGGAGGCTGCAGCTCCCCTGGTGCTTCCCGGCGGGCACGGGCACATCCCTGAGCACCGATCCCACATTTTTGGGGCGGGGAGGGGGGGGGAGGGAAGACAAAAGCAGCAAAACTTCGGTCCTGGAAGGGTAAATGCTGTCCTGAGATGTAAATGGGGTCCTGGAAGGTTAGAGAGGGTCCTGAGAGGTTTATGGAGTCCTGGGAGGGTAAATGCGGTCCTGAGAGGTAAATGGGGTCCTGGAAGGGTAGAGAGAGTCCTGAGGGGTTTATGGGGTCCTGGAAGGATAGAGAGGGTCTTGAGAGGTAAATGGGGTCCTGGAAGGATAGAGAGGGTTCTGAGAGGTAAATGGGGTCCTGGAAGGGTAGAGAGGGTTCTGAGAGGTAAATAGGGTCCTGGAAGGGTAAATGCGGTCCTGAGGGGTTTGTGGGGTCCTGGAAGGATAGAGAGGGTCCTGAGAGGTAAATGGGGTCCTGGAAGGATAGAGAGGGCTCTGAGAGGTAAATAGGGTCCTGGAAGGGTAGAGAGGGTTCTGAGAGGTAAATAGAGTCCTGGAAGGGTAGAGAGGGTTCTGAGAGGTAAATAGGGTCCTGGAAGGGTAAATGCGGTCCTGAGGGGTTTGTGGGGTCCTGGAAGGATAGAGAGGGTCNGGTCCTGGAAGGGTAGAGAGAGTCATGAGAGGTAAATAGGGTTCTGGAAGGGTAGAGAGAGTCCTGAGAGGTAAATAGGGTTCTGGAAGGGTGAATGCAGTCCTGAGGGGTTTATGGGGTCCTGGAAGGGTGAATGCAGTCCTGAGGGGTTTATGGGGTCCTGGAAGGGTAGAGAGGGTCCTGAGATGTAAGTGGGGTCCTGGAAGGGTAGAGACGGTCCTGAGAGGTAAGTGGGGTCCTGGAAGGGTAAATGCCACTCAGCCGCTGGGTGTTGGAGGAGTGGCAGCTCGCAGCTATGAGAGGAATGGGAGGAATTCCCGGCGGAGCGCGGGATCAGCGCATATTTGCGCGCTGCCGTCAGCCGTGCCGCGGCGGGCAGGTGGCACCGTGGGCTGGAGCTGCCCGGGAGCCGTGCCAGGGCCGATTCCCGGCGTGGCCGTCAGGCCGGGACAGGCCCGGCTTCCCGGCCGGTTTCACCCTCGTGACCGCGATGCCGAGGCCGCGTTTCGGTTGGGAAAGGCTGGGAAAGGTTTGGCTGAGCCCAGGGAAAAGGCAGGGATGGGGCTGGGGGATGCGCGCCTCCTCCACCCGCCGGGAATAAATCAGGGAATAAATCAATAAATAAATGGATGAAAGGGCAGAGGCTGCTCGGAGCCGGCCCAGATCCGTGATGGGAGAGGAGGAGGCGTCTCCTTCAGCACGGAGCCGCTGCTGAGTCACGGCTCGGCAGAGCCAGCGCTGCTGTCACCGCTCTGTCACCGCTCTGTCACCGCTCTGTCACCCGCCGCTGCTGCGCACGGCTGACTCAGGAGCTGCGCGGGTTTGCGCTGCTTTTTCCCGGGAAAACAGCCCAAATCGGGACTTTCGCAGCCTGCCGGGCACACAGAGAGCGAGCTCGGGAACAAAGCGGCGCCGTGGGACGCGGAGGGGCCGCTCCGGCCGTCACTCGGTGCTGCCGTGACGTCGGGGCTGTGCAGGACACCGGGAGGGTGGCACGGCCTCGGCTCCCCGCGGTGCCACCCGCAGCGTTTGGGGGAATGTGAGCACGAAACATGGGGTTCGTGACGGTGTGAGCCTGGAAATTTAGGGATGGAAGCCAGGAGAGATTTGGGGCTGCTCCTGAGGCAGATTGAGCTGCTGAGGATGTGGCTCCGAGCATCCTGCTTTTAGTCCAGAATATCCAAACCGGCTTAAAGCACCAAATCCTGATCATTCCAGGGTTTATCCTGACCTCAGTGCTTTCCCTAGAACAGGCAGGAGTGCTCCTGGGGGGTTTGTGCCCCAGCCAGACCCTCCTGAGATGTGTTTGCATCATTCCCAAACTTCTCACCTGCACTCCGGGATCCCGGATTTCCCAACCTCCCTCCCAGCTGTGTCCTTGCCCTCGGGCCACCCCGATGATCCCTCCCTGCCCGTGCTCTCGTGTCGCCTGAATTTGTATCGATTTCCCGTGGTTTTAGTGCTGCTGGGAAACCTTTCTGTCAGTGTTCCCTGGTCTGAGATCTGCCAGATCCCTGGAGGAGCAGGGAGAGCAGCCCGGGGAGAGCTGCGGTGACTCCATCCCTGCTGGAAGATGAACAGCGCCACCAGAGCCATTCCCGAAAATCGCCTTGTCCCAAACGCTGCTGCCGGGATCAGCCGGGAAGTGCTGCTGCAGAATTCAGGAAGATTTGTTTGTGCTGAGGAGGGCTGGGGGTGACTCAGCGAGAGGAGAGCAGGGCCTGGTGCTGAGTCACGGAGCAGATCCAGGGAAGGGAAGAGTCAGCGCTGGCCCGGCTCCAGCAGCAGCAGGAGGTGGGACCAGGCCAAGCTCCAGAGGTTTGCCCCCCTAGCAGAAGGAATTCTGCCTCTGTGGGGGTCATTTCTTCACTTGTGGAGGATGTGCAGGAGACCTGGGTGTCCCCACTGTCCTGTGCTTCCTGCCCAGGCCAGGCTGCAGACATCACATCCCAGTCCTTTCCCAAACACCGATTTCCTTAAAAAATGGGCAGAGGGACAATGGAGCTGGATCCAAACCAGGGCACTGCTGGATCCAAACCAGGGCACTGCTGGATCCACACCAGGGCACTGCTGGATCCAAAACCAGGGCACTGCTGGATCCACAGCCTGGCACTGCTGGATCCACACCAGGGCACTGCTGGATCCAAAACCAGGGGACTGCTGGATCCACACCAGGGCACTGCTGGATCCACACCAGGGCACTGCTGGATCCAAAACCAGGGCACTGCTGGATCCACANCGCTGGCCCGGCTCCAGCAGCAGCAGGAGGTGGGACCAGGCCAAGCTCCAGAGGTTTGCCCCCCTAGCAGAAGGAATTCTGCCTCTGTGGGGGTCATTTCTTCACTTGTGGAGGATGTGCAGGAGACCTGGGTGTCCCCACTGTCCTGTGCTTCCTGCCCAGGCCAGGCTGCAGACATCACATCCCAGTCCTTTCCCAAACACCGATTTCCTTAAAAAATGGGCAGAGGGACAATGGAGCTGGATCCAAACCAGGGCACTGCTGGATCCAAACCAGGGCACTGCTGGATCCAAACCAGGGCACTGCTGGATCCAAAACCAGGGCACTGCTGGATCCATAGCAGTGCCCTGGTGTGGATCCAACAGTGCCCTGGTTTTGGATCCAGCAGTGCCCAAACTGTGAATCCAGCAGTGCCCAGGCTGTGGATCCATTGCTGTGGATCCAGCAGTGCCCTGGTGTGGATCCAGCACTGCCCTGGCTGTGAATCCAGCACTGGTCCTCAGGATGCTGCAGGGACAGGGGTGGGGGTGGGAAGAGCTCCCAGAAGTTCTCTGAACTCTCCCTGGGCTGATTCATCAGCCTCACTCCGTAAACAGGAAGCTGAGAAAGTACAGGCAGGTGATCCTGTGCTGCTGCAAACACAAATTGGAAACACAAATTCCTTGCATTTTTTCCCCCAGCTGCCTGCTAACTCTTGTCCAGGTGAACGTTGTCCTGGCAGTGTCTGCAGCAGGAAGGACTCTCGAGGTCATGGCACGGGTTTAGGAGGAGCTGGACTTTGACACGGAGCTTTTCCCCACTCCTAATCCCATTGCAGAGACTGGGACTGGGAGGGATTCAGATCCCCCTGTGGAACAGCACCGGCTGCTGCTTCTCTCTGCTCTTGGGAGGGGAAAAAGGCCCTGCTGGGAAGAGGGAAACTGGGATTCACTGGGATGCAGCTGGGGAGCTGCAGCTGCGCTGTTTTGGAGCGCCTCAAACGGGAGCAGGAGCTCCTTCCCCAGGGAACAGCCTTCTTCCTCCTCCCGTTTTCCACAGAACTAGACCTGATTTCACCCTGGCAGCTTCCCCGTGCTGGCTTGACTTAACTTCCAGGACGGGAGAGGAGGAGATTTCCAAACAGCCTCGCTAATTCAGGGAATCCTCCCGCGGGGAGCCGGGAACGCGGGGCTGCAGCGCCGCTCGTTTTCCCCCCTCCCCGCACCATTCCCCAGTGCTGCTCAGGGATTGAGGAGCTGAGAACACTCCGGGATGCGGCTGCCAAGCAAAATAATCCCTGAGAGTGCCCTTGTGGTCTGGAATAAACTCCCAAAATGTCTAAACATAGGCGAGACAGCGAGGATTTGGGATGGGACGGGCGCTCCCACCCCGGTCCCGCCGGGAACGCTCGGCTTTGAAGCTGCCAGGCCCGGGGAGAAGGTTGGAGGAGCCTCTAATTAAGCCATGGAAGGGCTGCAGTGGGCGGCTGGCGGGGCCGGGAGCGCCGGCGGGATCCGACGCCGTGTTTGCTTTGGCTCCTTCTCCTCCTGGAACCGTCTCCGGGTCTGGTGGGGGGTGGGAGCTGCCCCCTGTGCCCTGGGAAGGAGCAGTCAGGGGCTGAGTCACCGCAGGGGCGGGAGGTGGCGGCCGTGACACCTCCACAGGGGTGTCACAAAGGGAACAGGCTGTGGGTGGTGTCTGGCCGAGGGATTCGGTGTGGCGGGAGCTGCCCCTGGGACCGGGGGATTGTTTGGGTCTGGTGGAAAAAATGCTTCAGTTCCTGCTGTGAAACCGAGGAATGGGGTTCAGGCCCTGTCAGGGCACTGTGGGAGTGCAGGGACACGGCCCTGTGGGCAGGTTGGACACAAATCCCATGGGAAGGTGGGACACAAATCCCATGGGAAGGTTGGACACAAATCCCATGGGCAGGTTGGACACAAATCCCATGGGCAGGTGGGATGTAAATCCCATGGACAAGTTGGACACAAATCC
>VYZP01010493.1:2043-27082 GCA_013400635.1 Hypocryptadius cinnamomeus | reverse complement strand
GCAAATGGAGATTTTGCCACATCTTTGCATTCTCACTGGTAGTGCTGTGGTGTGCACTCAAAGATAACCAAAGGTGCTTGGCCACTACCAGGATCAAAACCTCTTAACATTCAGATCTTAGCTGAAGCTGGATCCCATTACAAGAACTCTTTCTCCTCCACCAAAAAAAAAAAAATTTCTCTCAAATCAAAACCCTCGTGTTACTCCTGTGGAACTGTTCTGGCTTTGACCTGAATAATTATAGTAGAGAATATGATCACTTTTAAATGTGCACTTTCCCAAGAAGTGATAAACTTCAGAGTGCTAATCAAGTACTCTGCTTTCTCTTGCTCCTACAACCTCTTTTCAGAATGCACTATCCACCGGTGGCCCTACCTACATTTAAAATACTTCACTACAGATGCCGCCAAGCAATTTGAAACTCATTCCTGGGAGTGAGTGGGAGACTTACCGTCTTCAGGAAATTTAGCCTATGATTATAAGGTTTAGAGACTGAAAAAATAGGCTGAATGATTTGGGACCTTTTTTTTTTAGAGTAAATTAAATACAGAGTTATATGCTTTTCAATAATGGCAAGAAAAGTTGTAATTTTTGACCCAAACTAATTTGACCCAAAGAATTCAGCAGGAGCAAAAGAAATTAATGTACAACACCACAGAATTCCATTACCTCCCTGGAGGAAATGGTAAAGCTGAAGTCTGCACAGGTTTGGTAATTCTTTAGTAAGAAAGACATAATTGATGAAAAGTTCCTAAGCATTCAATTGTCTGACTAAACACCTGACTTTTGGGTTTTTTTCTGATATAATCACTACATTTTAAAACTACAATTTAATGATAGTCCTGTTTTCATTGAAAAAAAATCAGTAGATATCCTTTCTCATCCTTTGCTTCTGGCATGGTAGATAACAGTACTTTATCATCCAGCTCTTGCTCTTGTTCATGTTTACAGTGTGTTGTGTCAGCTTACAACTTTTCTCAGCTGAGTACAGCAGTTTTCATCTTCAGTTCTGTAACACAAATTTATTTTCATTCATGCCACCCATTTCTGCACAGTCTCCAACCTGACAGTATCTTATTTCAAATCTGAATATAAAACAAGGTATAAAAGCATGTAAGTGTTGTGGGGACAATGTCAGATAGTATGAAGGACATAATGCCTTTCCTGTATACGTATCCAGGCTCCTCATCAGCTGTCTTAAGCACCATATTGTTCTAGATAGAAGACACTTGCTTTCCATCCCTAAATTCTTCTCAGGGACACTGTTGTTAATACAAATTTTATGCTTTACAGAGTTGTTAAAATATCTTATTGCTCCAAAATGAAAAAAAAAAATCCAAAGAACTATCTAAAGCATGAACTAAGTAAGCACAGTTTATTTCACCATTAAGATGACCAGACTTATTTATTATTTGGCACATTAAGTACGCTTGCAAACTCTTTCAGTGATGATTGTGTGTCTTTCTCCAGATCTCTTGATATAAAGCTTTCATACAAGTCTAGAGAAACTATGGGTGATGTGCACCATCCTGTGCCTTGTATCACTGTGAAATCATTCCCATCCTTTCACCTGCCATGTGCAGGCTTTGTTACCACCAGGTCATCCTGGGCTGAACAGGAAATTTTGTGCCAGTTCTCTTGTGGCTTTTTGACAGAGACCTCAAAGCAAGACTGGTTTTGCTTTCAAGATGCTTGTTAGGCACAACACCTTATTCTTCTGCCAATGATTTCTTGCCAAAGATGCTGGGGCACTGCCAGCTGTGCTGTGGGCTGTCTGCTGCAGGCTGACACTTCTGGGTGCCTTTCAACCTCCTGCCTGAGGATACACAGATCTTGCTTTTAAAGAATTTAGTCCCTCCCTAAAGTCTTAGATCTGGCTACATCTCCAGTGAATTCCTCTTTTCAATACACTTTTTTTTTTCAAGGATAATTGCTTCCATAGCACTGCGCTAATTTCACCAGAGCATGCAGAGTTCTTAACAGGGAATTATAGGAAAGATGAAGAGGGCAGTGACAGGAGAAGGGGTTATGATTATAAAGTGAAAGAGGTTATGTTTAGAACTGTTATTATGGAGAAATTCTTTACTGTGAGGGTGGTCAGACAGTGGCACAAGTTGCCTAGAGAACTTGTGGATGCCCCATCCCTGGAAGTGTTTAAGGCCTGGCTGGATGGAGCTTTGAACAACCTGGCCTAGTGGAAGGTGTCCCTGCCAAAGGCCAGAGGTTGAAACTAGATGATCTTTAAGGTCCCTTTCAACCCAAGCCACTCTATGATTTGGTATTCTTACTTTCCATCAAAAAAGCTGGTGTCCTTGTGGTGGATTAACACTCAGTGAGAGACTAAGTTTTTTGCAAAGTTCACTCCTGATTCTACAGAACTTACATAGATCATGCAGTTAAATATTTGCACATTAAGTCATGCAGATAACTAAACCTCCAATATGTTGGAAACACAATCTTTAGCTTAAATAGGTTTGAACCTACTTGAAGAAAGCTGGAAAACTCCCATTAACTTCTGCAGCCTTCAAACTAGGTCTTAGGGCTTGGGTCAAGCACTAATGTATACCTTAGTTTGAGCCCTGTGGATAGTTCCATTGTCTGCAGTGAAGCCACTCTTCGTTCTCAAGCACATACTTGGTGAAAGGCTTTCCTGGGTCTAACCTGGAGCATAAGTTCACAGCCATCCTGGCTCTATCTTGCTTTATCAACTATGATACCTCAATTAATATGAGAACTTTAATTTCTTGGTCTGTGTACAAAAGGAGGGTAGCACTACTACATCAGTCCTATGAGTTTCACAGTTTTACAAAAGACTAAAGTAGAAAACCATGGGACTGTGATTCAGGACTTTTTTTTTATTTCTTCATTCTGACGCTGACTTGATGCATTATTTTGGGTGACTCCCTTAAGTGTGTCAGAGATTTCAAGTTTCAGAGTTTGTGACCTAGAGGAATTCAGAAACCAGAGACATCACAGAAGTCAAGTTTCCCTATTCCTGACATAGTAGGTATTCCTACACCTCACCAAGGATCTCCAGAGTAATAATGCCTGTTCTCCAAGCCCATGATTTTACCACCAGACATGAACTTTCCAGATCAAAGAAGGATCAAACCACGAACCAATGAAGTCACGTGTCCGAGTCCAGGTTCATTTATAGGGTTAGCTGTTGTGCTGTGGGTTTAGTTTTTCTCCCTTAATTTCTAGTTACCTGAACTGAATTTATCAGACTGGCTATTTTTTTACTGCTTGCATAGCTTACTGCAGTAAATAAGTGGAATCAATATAGCAAGGTCTTTTTAGGTGACATGGGTAATAATCATAGCTGCTTATTTCTTAGGAGTTATAATTAATTACTTATAGGAAACCTGATTTTGAATTCCCTGAAATTAATAAATACACTAATAGGCAAGCAGTGTGTTCTGTCATTGCGTTAACCAGCAATGAACACCAAAGAGAGGAGGAAGTTCCTCTGGAGATTTCAGATTCCTGTGCTAGTCCAGTGACAGCACATGTACTTACTTCTAGCTATAGATACTCCTTTCTACACTGTGCACCAGAGTCTGAGGCACCTTCAAGCCCTGGCATCGTTTGTGACCTTCAAGACTTTTTGCACCCTGCAGACAATGCAGGTGCTCGGCCTGTCTCTTGGAGAATGAGGAATTCTGGAAATTGCAGGGCTGAACAACCACATCTCTCTGCCTCTATACCAAGACATACAGCACTACTGAGCAGGAGAGCAAGGAGTGGCCAGGGAAATGAAGAACAATGCACAAATTGTATTGGGGTTCTTTCCCATGGAATGCAGAAGCTTAACTTTTAATTGTGATTTGACTTTTTTAATGTTTGCATCCTGTTCTAAGGTTATAAAAACATGTTTACTTTGTGTTAGCTATTGGGAAAGCTCACTGTGGTATTCTCTTTATCTTGTAAATATTTGTGAGTTTAACCAAGTGCTAAGGCATGGCTTCATGGGTGTCAGAGACCTCAGCCCCGTATGGTCTTACATGTTCTGGTTCTTAATCTGCAGATTAGTCCCTGATGACATATGTGATTTTTGATACCTTTATGTCGCATAATCATTTAGAGAGTTCTGAGGGGAACAACAGGATCCCCTCAGTGATTTTTCTTGCTGCTTTTCTCTAAACTTTAAATGGAACCTGTCTAAATTTCTCTCTGAAAGGAATTTTAGGATTAAGTGCTTTTTGTAACCCTGTCTATAATGTTTAGGACAGGACTCCTAGAAAGCAAATTTTTGTTGTGCCATTCATAGTCCTCTTGGCTCAGGGACTGCTGCATCACAAATAAACAGCTTCCTCTAGGAACCATTCAGGTTCCATGTAGCTGTCATGCTGAGTTTTTTATGGAAACTGATCTGCAAGACCCCAGACCTGAAGCTGCCCAGTGCTAAGACCCAACATTTTGCAGCATCAGTGCACAAAAGAGCACACAGATCTCATGTTTTATAATGCACAAATTTCTGTGAAAGTAGAGCTTTGTGTTATCAACAAAGGGGATTCACACGTCAGTGAATATGGAAAGGAACTAAAGGCAAGCTTTTCTGGTTGATGGAATGTTGCAGAGGAAGAAACTACAGCAAAATAGTAAAAGGCTTTGAGAATAATTTTATATTTATGTTGATATTTATGTGAAACTAGCCTAGGCTAGTATTTTTCTACTTGTCCTTTGTTAGTTCTTGTTTTATTATCAGTATACTAATTTTTTTTCTTTTAATTTTACTGGGTTTGAAGGTCTGAGCCAGTTCAGTAATGGTGTCTTGTCACAGAATCACAGAAAAATAGAGTTGTAAGGAGTATTATGATACTTTGCTTTTAGAAGTTTCTGTGTCCCTTACCTAGCAATGTATTTCCAGTATCTGAATGTAGCCATTAGATCAATAGATAAGAACTTGGAGATCTTGCATGTTTTTTCTTATTTGAGAACCCAATAAGATCAATCAGTGCCCTGGATCCTCATGAATGGTATCAATGCAGTCAAGTGCAATAAATAAATAAACTCCATGTGGTAATATAAAGGTCTGATTATGCCAATGGATTATTTAGTCACCACCTGGAAGGTTATTTTACTGTCATTTCCTGTCTTGTGAATTCACTTGTAATAAAGACCATATGAAATACAGTGGTATGACAAAGCTCTTTAATCCATTGGAAAAAAAAATTAGCAAGAAAGGGGGAAGCTAGTGGGGGTGTTTAACCTCAAAAGGCCTAGGGATAACTGAATTCCAGTTTGGCAATTTGCACTGTGTATTTATTCATGTTAGTGTGCTTTCTTCTAGCAGATCCTGGAATCCTGGCAGTGGTTTAATAAGACTCATAGTTTTAAAACTAAGGAGATTTTACTCGGCTCAGACTAAGCCTTGCACTTACTTCAGTAAGAAAAATAGGAGGCAAGGGTCCCTTTTTTCTCGTAAGCCCAGCACCAGAGCCCGGCGCAGCGCTCCAGCGGGCAGCGCTGTGCGGCACACGCTGCTGCCAGCTCGGCCTGGCGCCCCGCGCCGCGCTCCGGGCCCTGCTGGGCACGTCCTGTCCCGGGGACGGGGGACACAGCCCGGGCACCGCTGCGGCCGCCGCACCGCCTCCCGCCGCCCTGCAAGGCACGTCCTGTCCCGGGGACAGGGGACACAGCCCGGGCACCGCTGCGGCCGCCGCACCGCCTCCCGCCGCCCTGCAAGGCACGTCCTGTCCCGGGGACAGGGGACACAGCCCGGGCACCGCTGCGGCCGCCGCACCGCCTCCCGCCGCCCTGCAAGGCACGTCCTGTCCCGGGGACAGGGGACACAGCCCGGGCACCGCTGCGGCCGCCGCACCGCCTCCCGCCGCCCTGCAAGGCACGTCCTGTCCCGGGGACANAGGGTGAGCGCCGGGGCCGGGCCGGGCCGGGAGCGGCACCGCCGCGGCCCCGCTGCTCACTGTCCTTCTCCCGCAGATGAACGGGGACGTGGCGGAGCCGGCGCCGGTGTGGGAGCGGCCCTGGTCGCTGGACGAGATCCGTAAGAGCAGCCAGAGCTGGTCCTTGGCCTCGGACGCCGGGGTGAGCGGTGCGGCCGAGAGCGGGCCTGAGCCCGGCACCGGAGGGTGCGCGGGCCGCGGCCTCCCGGGGCTCGGGAACGTGTGCGGGGCCGTGCTGCCGCCCGCTGGCCGCGGCTGGCCGGGGCTCTGGAGACGGGCCTGCCGCGGGAAGAGCGCAGCCCCCGTGCCAAAAGGAAAAAGAGTTGGATGCTGACTATCGCTTTCCTTTGTTGTTGTCAACAGCTTCTGCATTTTCTACAAGAATTCTCACAGCAAACCATTTCCAGGACACACGAAATCAAAAAACAGGTGGACGGATTGATCAGTGAAACAAAAGCTACGGACTGCCGCCTTCATAATGTCTTCAATGACTTTCTTATGTTGTCCAACACGCAGTTCATAGAGAATGTGAGTGTATTCTAGTACAACATCAAACTTATACTTCAAACATTGTTATTGTCTCTTAATGTAGTGTGGAAAACTAACTGATTTAGCTTTCTGGCAAGTCTGATGCTGATTTAGGCGTGAGATGACTTTAATTGCGTTTTGTTAAAAGATATCGTAATTCCCTTGTGAGTGATGCACTATCCAATATTGGCAGGTTCCCTTTGCCTTTTCAATGATACCTTCCTTCCTTGCTTGCTAATACATGACCAGGAGATCAGAGTTTTGGTTTTAGAACTATGAATGAGTTGGGAATTCTGGGATGTCTTGGTTTATCTTCACAAGTTGCAGGAATGTAGCATTTGTCTGCGCTTACCTGTCTAAATATGAGGCACGTTATAGAATGCTGTAAATTTGCTTAATGGTGTTATTTTACTCTAAAAGCATTTGGTATCAAAGGTGTTGGCCTGCAGGCAGTTGTCCCCTTGGTGTGGTCATGACAAGCTTATTTTCTGATTTATGTTGCCACTTTATATATATATGTCTATTTTGAAAGATAAAGCTAGCCTTGAAAGCCTGTTGCAACATTGTATCACTAGAAGTATGTGTCTAACTAAGATGGAGAGCTTTAACAGTATTTCAGATTTTTGAGGGTTTTTAGCACTATGAGTTTTATCAAGTGTTTTGTTTTGATCAGCATTATTTCAGGCCATACGTGTCTCATCATGGCATTATTTTTGGAAGGTGGGTGGCAGAGGAAAAGACGGAAAACTGGATTTATATTCTGGGAGGGTTTTGCGGTAGTAGGTTTTTTCAGTGCTGCAGTGTCTTTTCTGACCTAGCTTGGCTGTTGATAATGATTCTGCTGAGAACAGTTTGTACCAAATGTTTTAAATCTCATGTGCTTACAGCTGTTTGTTCCCAAATTAAGGTGCACGGAAATAGGTCTTCATTTCTGATTCTCATTTTAGTTAGTGAGAGATCTGTCTCTTCCCAGGGGATAACTGCACCTGCGTTTGAGATTTGGATTTAGGTTTGCAGGTTTCATGGAGATCTTTTATTCTCCTTTTTCTCCTTGTAGCTGTTCCTATAAAAGAGTGCTGGATGTGAGGTATCATCAGAACAAACCGAAGGTTGAGGGTTGTTGTGAACCCTCTCTGTGAGTATGGAAGGAAAGCTACTAAATAACAGAAAACTAAAGGAAAGTAGACAGCCTCTAAGTAAGCTGTAGGTTTCACTCTGAAGGTGTCTAGAACAGCTTTACATTGGGAATGTTAAAACAGTGCATTTTTTATCATGTTCAGGTTAGTCTGTTAGCAGACTTGAATTACCTCAATTGCATTGAGAGGCTGCTGATGGTACCCTCAGTCCCAATGCATGAAGGTACTTGGCATCGTCCATGGCTTCCTTTTTTAATGTGTAATGAACTAATGTGTAATTAATTACATATTAACAGTGTATTTGTGGTGGTACCCATAGTTTAGCCCCTGTAGTAGTACATTGTTGTTACATTAATTAATTTTGCTTGACTTTTCAGAGAGTATATGATGAAGAAGTGGAAGAGCCTATTCCCAAAGCTGATGTTGGAGACAAAACAGAGCAGGTAGTTAACTTCAGCTGCCTTGAGTGCTGTCAGTATGTTTGCAGCCATTGTCTGTCTTCTCATTTTCAAACTTGCTTTGCTTACATTTACAGCTTACAAACCAAACTCCTTCCTTTCTCCTTGAAGTCCCTCTGTTGGATAGTGTATATCACTCAGTCATAAAGTTGACAGTGATATTGGAGGCTACTACAGTGTGGGATCATCTGTTAGGGCCTCCTCAAGCTCAGTTCTGTATCCAGCAGACAAGACTTATGCATTGATTTTTCAAGTGGTTATGCATGTTATAACATGATTAACGTGGGCAACCGTACTGGATTCACAGGTAGTAAATTGGGGAAGCAGAATCTGACTGAAATAATTCCAGGAATAAGTACTCAAGAGAGCTTTATATATATATGTATGTATATTCAGTCTAGATGTATTACACCATAAATGTCCCCATAATAGTTTAGGAGCACAAGTAAAACAATACTGTGCTCGTGTGGATGTTTAGAACATCTCTGTTTCTGGAGTGATGAAAATTAATTAAGTCAAGCAAAAAAAAAAAATCTGATTGTCCTTCTAATGCACACGGTGAAAAAGCTTTCATTGTGCTGATTGGAAATTAACATTTAGTATGTGTGTTGTGGTAAGATTGAGTCTTAAGTAAAATGCAATGAGTATGTGTTTTTTTCTGTTACTAAAGGAAAAGACACGGGAACAGAAAGAAGCTGATCTAATCCCTAAAATTCAAGAAGCAGTGAATTATGGGTTACAAGTTCTGGACAGTGCATTTGAACAGCTGGACATCAAAGCAGGGAACTCTGACTCAGAAGAGGAAGAAAGTAACGAAAGAGTGGAACTGATACTTGAGCCAAAGGTACACAGACCTGTTCTTGCTGGGTTTGTTTTGCTTTCTTGGACTTGCTCTTTGCTTCTGCCAGCTGTATTACTGCCTTAGTGTAAAACTGATGTTACCTAAACCTGTTACCTAAAAAGAGGATTTGATGACTGCATCTGAAGAAGTGCTCTCTGCTGGGCTACTCCGTTTGTAACCTGCCTGTCTTGCAGTTAGGTTAGCATTAAGGTGTGGCATCCTAGAGGAAGTTAGTTTAATGGAGTGAACTTTGAAGAGGAAGCCTCAGTTCTGTGTGGGAGTGGGACGTACAAATTTTGTGCTTTTTAGGTACAAACCGTATCTTTATCGGTTGTTTTTACTATCCCAGTAATTAAAAATCCAAGGTCCAGGTTTTGGTATAAAACTCATGCCTGTAGGTCTTTGAAAGGATATTGTTCTGTTAGATGGCATGTAGAAAACAAGTTGGGACTACAGAAGTAGCCACTTTGTTTGACAGTGTCGAGAGGAATAAACCTCAGCTAGCTCACCCAGTTGTATGTTAACTTGAAGGATATGTTTGGTGGGACTCTTAACAAGCTTGTGTCTTCCTGGAGTTAAAACAAGGGATGTAAGACATGTCTTTGTCAGCCATGTAGGGTTTTTCAAAGATGTCAGAAAGACCTGATGTTGTGTCTTTCCAGGATCTCTATATTGACAGACCTTTACCTTACTTGATTGGCTCTCAGCAGTTTATGGAACAGGATGATGTTGGCCTTGGAGATCTCTCTAGTGAAGGTATATGCTGGAATAACCTTTTATTTCTGTGCAAGTAATTAGCTCCTAATCCAAGATTTTTGACTGTTTTAATTCACTGCTTTGGTTATCCTGTGTACTGTTCTTGCGTGGTTAGATGCAGGTTGTAATTAGCTGGGGAAAAAAACTTTCATCGTGCGTTACAACCACGTTTCCAGAATAAAAAGCAGCAACTTCTCAGTTACTTGTGCTTTGTGTATTAGAAATGCAAAGTGTTAAAATTTCATCAGCTTTCAAAGTTCTTTCCAGCCTCTCTACGCACCTGAATTTTAGTTTTCTTCAGAGAGTCATTAGGTGGCTTCAATGGTGACTACATTGTTCTGTCTGATGTTAACTTTTTTGTTTCCATTTAAATTAGAGGGATCAGTAGATAGCGATCGTGGAAGTGTAATTGACAGTGAAGAGAAGGATGAAGAGGTAAGTGGCAAGTACCAGCTGCTTTGCACAAGCGTTCTTTGCATGTAAGGCTATTAACTACCTTGCTTTTTAAAGTTGGCTCTCAAGATAATAGTGCAAGATGTTTTTTCCCTGTGTTGGTTGGGATAAATATACTTTGTTATTGTTCTTATGCTGTGGTTTCATCTGCAGCTTTCCAGAGGAACATTTATGTGGTATCAACTCTAGCTGTTATTAAAGTAGAATACTTCAAACTGAAGTGTTTTATTCCACTCTAATTTAATTTTGTGAAGCAAATCAGATTCTTATCAAGAATTGCATTTGTGGAGAACAAATCTGTTGTAAATTACAGTTACAAAGAAAGGGGTGGAGACTGACAGGAACAAGTTTAAAGCTTTAAGTAATGCACCTCCAGCCTTAGCCTCATAAATACGCTGCACTGGAGTATCAGTTTCTGATGTGTTTTGCCCGCTTTGGCTGGGATGTCTGTGCTTTGTAACTGTGCTATGGAAGCAGTCCCTTTCTCCTGAGGTGTTTGCTTTTGATGTCTTTGCTCACTTAAAGTGAAATCCCGTTTGAGTTAGTTGGACGCAGTCACAATGCAGCCTGCTCTCTTTGCTGAGTTAATGACTTTCTGGTGAGCTCCTGTCGTAAAGGTGGTCAGCAGTGGGGGAACAATTTCTTGGTCAGATCTGAATGTCCAAACTTCAGCAAGTTCAGAGTTTCTGAGCCCTCTCCCTTAACCACTGGATGAAGTAATGTGTGATACTTGTCTCTGGGTGTCTTATGTTACAGGAATCAGATGATGAATTTGGAAACCCTAGTGAAGACGACCAAAAGACGGTACGGTTAAACACTCTGGTACATACCTGAAAGACTTCACATTTGTGACGCAGTGAGCATGCATGAAAGAGGAGATGAGAGCTCTAGACAGTTGATTATTAGCAACTTTGTGAGGCCTAATTTTTATAACTTTTTATGGGAAGGTCCTGGGCAGATGGCATTATGTTCTGAAAATGAACCTGGGTTGGGTTTAAAGACATGCTTGCAAGCTGACATTAGATACAGAGGCTGTGTGAGATGGCATTGCCTGATATGTGTTTTCCTCAGTGAGAGTTCAAAGAATCTACCCCAGGAAAACTGGGCTTCTGTGGGTTTATTTGGTTTATAATTAAAAATCTCATCTTGCTGTGCAGGAGGCAGGGAACAATACAGTTTGAGTATTGCATGGAATCAAATATGTGAACAGTATTAGATATTTGAACAGTATATCCATTTGGATAATGAATGAGAAGGGAGGAGAAATGTTGAGATGGAGAAATTCAAGCCTGACTTTAGTAATTGGTTTTAGAAGAAGGAATCTTATACATATTTAGATGTGCCACTGCAAAAGAATTTTAGGTGGGGATCCTCAGTCTAGCATGATTTAATGTCAAAAGAGCAATGTTGCAAAAAGCAACCCTAATTTAATCTACTTATAAATAAAACAGTGTTGCAAAAACACTCAGTTGTTACTTTAAGCTGACCTTCATAGGGTACCTTTGTGTGCCTGATGTATTTTAAGATGAGCAAGTGTCTGGTGGTTTAGTTCAGTTCTGGGTGCCTGCCTGTGCCAACCCCCTGCTCTCATCCAGTTCACTTAATCTTTTTCACTCTCTGTGGCTGAAACCAGGATGTGAGCGTGTAGTGTCTCTCATTCTGCAGTGCACCCTAAGGACAGAGCAAGATGATACAATGTTTTACTAGTTGATGAAGGAACGTTAGGGACCACTTAACACAGTATGCCTGTGTTAAGACTAAATGCCAGGCCTTTAGTTTGTGTATGGTAGTGGTAAACGCCTTGTGAGGGGAGCCTTTGTGTCCTGAGTTGCAGCATTCAGTAACACAGCACAGCGTTGGGGTGTGCTAGAGAATGCAGCAAGTCACTTGGAGGTAGAAGCACTCCTTCCTTACCTTTCAAAAGCTGTGAAGTACTCCAAATTGCCTGTAAGTTCCCATCCTTTCTGTAAGTTTGATTTGAATATTTTATCTAAGCAGATGTAGTTTTGTGCTTGTTTTGTATATGAACAGGATATTAATTGTTTTTTAGAGGATAGCCCAGATGAGTGATGAAGATGATGATGATGGCTGTGATCTCTTTGACTCTGAAAAAGAGGAAGATGAGGATGGAGACTTAGATGAAACCACAAAGCCTGTGAGTAATTGCTGCCTTCCTGGAGGGGGAGATCTAACTTCCTATGTGAAAAATGTGTCCTTAGAGGGATTATGATAGCTCTCAAGTACCTGGAATGGAATCCTGTGAGAAGTGCCTCCAAAAATCCTGAGGAGTCTTTTAACATGATTGTTGAGGTGTTACCCCTTTAAACTCAGGGATTCTCACACCTTAAGAAAGTATCAAGGCTGTCTTTCCAGAATATTAAGAAATGGATTGTTGCATTTTTGTGAGGTAAAAGCCTTTTGTTTCTCTTGCTTACAAAGCAAGGTGACATTAAAAACTATGTGTTCATCAGCACTAGAAATTCTGAGGTTTTTTTTTTTATTCTTAATGCATGCCTGATCTCTGCTTTCTTAACAGAAAGTTGTATTGCTTCTTCTGAGGGCTCCAGGCAAAGTTAGACAAGATACTGTACAAGTGAGGCTATAGAATACAGTATTTATAATTGTAATTGCATCAAGTTGCTAACTGGATCTGCTGTTATTTGTCCCTGCTGCTCAGAAAAAGAAGAGGCCAACATCATTTGCAGATGAGCTGGCAGCCCGAATCAAAGGAGAAGTGCCAGTCAGACAGGATGAAGAGTGTTCGTGTGAGTTATCTCCCAAGTTTTGAAAAGGGTTTGTGCAGTAATGAGGGACTTGTGAAAGTGTGGGACAGGAGATTGTGGGTAACAATACATGAAGTTACACAGGTCTGTTATTTGAAGATATATTAGGTAAAAGCATGACCAGAGGAATTGCAGACACTATTTTGTGCTCTGAGTAATTCTTTGCCCGTAACTCAGAGGACTGAATTGGAATTCACTGAGAGTTATAGTAGGAAACACATTGCTTCAGGTGAGACAGGTCACTCTCAAAACACACAATATTGGAAATGTTTTCTTTGCAATCTGATTCTCCCTATGCATGTTTGACCACATGTGCTTTCTCCTGTTTCAAGTAAGTTTGTGGAAGCCACTGGTCACTGTGGTCTTTCTGTGAGCTCTACAGTAGAAAACACCTCAAGCAGTAGATTGGTGTTTTCATGTGGTGGGAATTGGTTTTTTTTCTTTGTGGCTTAAATACAGTGTTTTGAGGAAGTTTTCCTTGCTACTGTCACTTATGATATTTTAGGCTAAATAATGCATTTACTTTTGTGTTGCTTTCAAAGGCAGAAACATCTCAAGTATTAAGTCTTGCAGCAAAGCAGCAGCTGAAAATAGCTAGCTGAAGTTGAGTTGGCAAGTGCTTGTGAGGCTGCTGTTGGCCTGTAATATTGAGAAGATGAACAGACAAGAGCTGTGTGTGTGTTCTTGCACAGTTCAAACAATCAAACTAGATCTGTTGATATCAAGAGTATAAAACCTACCAACTTAACCTGTTCAGTTACAGGGAAATCTTCCAGTCATTGAAGTAACCTTGTAAGGCCAGAGGAGATAAAACTCTGGCTTTGCTTTTGGTAGCTGAATGAAGACAATAATAAATCTGGAGCCATTTGAGATGCTTGGAGGTTCTGCAAAGGTGTGGAACCTGTGCAAAGTTGTGTTGCTTTCTGACACCTCAGGTGATACTGGTCTGCATGTAGACAATTGTGTTGGACCCCTAGTGCATGACAGAATGATTCTATTACAATTGTAAGTACTAGTTTTAGAAACTGTATTTCATAGAATTGATTAATCAGGCTGATTCATATGAAATCGCAGAGGTCAGCTTGTTTTGTTATTTTTTAGGTTCTTTTTGCCATAGATTGATCTCAGACTGTAAGTAAAGGTGGACTAGCTTTTCATTGAAACTTTCTTCTTAAAGCCCTGTCATCAGAGACCAAAACAAGGAAAACCCCAAAAGAGAAGAAGGAAGTTAGAGTTCCATCGGATGGTAGGATATCCTCCTCTCTTGCTGTTGAATTTTGGGCTGGATTGTAAGGTAACACTTAAGAAATCATGGCTTTTGCAATAGAAGCTGGGTGTGATATCAGTGAGCATCTTTCAAGGTGAATGTGTAAACAAATCTAAGTCATGATGTGCACGTAAACAAGGCTGGAAACACACTTAGTGAGAGTTTTTCCTTTAATGTGGCCTTCTGCAGCAGCCACACAACCCAGTCTGTCTTCAGCAGCTTCTCTCTGTGTCATGTTTATGAGAGCAGATGGAACCAAAGCAGTTTTTATTTTGGTTGTCTCTGATTCCCTTTCCTGAAACTTGATCAGTCTTACTAAAGCTCGTGTCTCTTGTACTTTCCAGATGAAGATGATGACATCTTCAAGCCTCCGAAACTGACTGATGAGGACTTCACACCATTTGGTTCAAGGGGTGGCCTCTTCAGCGGTGGAACAGGTCTCTTTGATGATGAAGAGGTGAGAATACTGCAGATTGCAGAAATTGACTGTTTCCCCCTTTTGAAAACAAAACAAAAGATCCCTTAAAATTCCCACCTCTGGAAGACAGAGAGGACAAACAGCATTTTGTTGCTTAGTAATATGCAATATTGTGGAATAGCATAGCTTTCCAGTGGGGAAGAACTACACAAGTGACGTACTTATGTTCCCCTTGGTACAATGTCCTCTCTTCTGCAGTACTGCTGCTGAGAGATGCAAGTGTGGTGCAAGCTCTATATTAGACAGGTTCTGATTCCAGGAGAGTTTAATTGGCCCCTTACTTTTAGCTCTGTGGTAAACCAAATGTCATCCAGTTTATTTTAGATCAGCAGATTTCTATTAAAATGCCTGTGAAAATACTGAATTTTGTCACTCTCTCTCTGATTCTAGGAGAAGTGTAAAGGAAGGAGAACCCTGAATGATGCCATTCACACTTTATCTTTCACATACCATGTGTAGACAGTGCTACTGCTGAATTTCTCTTTCTGTGCTGTTAAAAGTTTTATATTGCAATTACGCTGTGCTGTTTCATCCAGTTCTTGTACAGTTCCTGGGATGCTTATGTTAGCAAGAAATGTTCACTTTAAGTTTACTCTTGTGCTACCTAGAGCTGTCTTGAGGAAGAAATGGCATCAAGTACATTTGTGACCTTATTTTACCACTGTGCATATGAAAGGGTGTAGAAACCTGATGCGAGAGTTGGTTAAGATTTAAGAATACAGCTGTATAAAGCAAATAATTGCCTCTGATGCAGCTGATATTGGTGACAGTCAAGCTTGGTCCAGAAGAGTAGTCAAATTGCTGCCTTTGTGGGATGCTGTGTTCATTGTTGCAACTAGAGCAAAAGTCAGGTGTTTCTTGGAGCCAAGGAGGTATTAGACTGAAATTTGGAAGGAGGCTTCATGTTTCTCAAACTTACCATGCCAAATCTACTAGAATATAGCCAACAAGCACCAAATAGGGGCATTGTGTATAGGGAGGAGGATAGTTCTGTGCAATGCTTTCCATTCTTATGTTTTTTCTTTTTTTTTGAAGTGGCAGACAACAGCTTTAAAAGAATATTAAGAAAAATAATCTGATAGTGCAAGCCAGTTTTGTGTCAGTGCAAATTTGAATGAAGCCATCACTGGTTACCTCTTGGTGATTTATTACTCAGACTACTTTCCTCATCTGTGTAGACACAGGACAGCCAAGCAGATCTGTCTGTGATTGTTGCCTGCCTGCATACACCTGGCCTTGATTTTCTGTTATCTGAAGTTAAACATGTCTGAAGGGTGACTTAGCTTCACTTTACTTGTGCATTGGAGGAGGCTGCACTGTACCAACAGGCAGACGCAGCAGGACAGCAGGCAAATAATAACTGACCAATGGCAATTGATCACTGACACCTCTGCCACACTCCTGCATTCCCATACTCTTTCTGAAGTGTTTTGTCTTCTTTCTAGAGGTTTATACATAGACCATGCATTTTGAGCCTCCAGGTAGTCAACCTCTAATACCCGATTCACGTAAGAGAGAGGCTTTCAAGAAATTAAGTGGTCAGTACTCAAAAAATCTGGAGGTTTCCAGGCTGTGATTGTTGGAGATTGGTACAGGGCACTGCAACCTGAACACAGGAACAACTGTGGGAGTGTCCTGCAATGTTTCTGAACTGTAATGTATTTCCCTGCACATATGTTTTATCCACATGAAGTTCAGGAGTATTTTTATGCTTGTCCTGACCTGGATTTTTCCCTCAAACCTTACTATATAAACTTCACTAGGAAAGCTTAGATGGGTATAATCAGGACCTAACCAGCTGTAGATTAATTAGTGTAAGTCCTTGAAGATGTGCAAATAAAAGGTCATTCCTTCTCTTCAGCAGACAGACTAGTGATCAGTAAATTAAATTTTAGAAGAGTGCTGCTTTTCTGAATGTATGCACTCAAGTTAACATTTGAGTAGCTAGGTTTAAGTCTGTATTTGCAGACATCCTTTTGAGAAGGGAGTGGTGATTACCTCCTCTGTCTCGACTTAGAAGTGAACATTCAATATGTAAAAATCAGCATCTGTAATTTCCTACAAAAACAAATTCACCACTTCCCCCCTTTGCATTTTCATCTATGAGCAGAGTGATCTTTTTGCTGAAGCACCAAAAGGAAAAGAATCAAAAGAGAGAGAGGAGCGAGCCCCAGTAAGTGAAGGTAAGAACCAACAGTTGCCTCCTGTAGTGTTGACTGTGCTGTGATTTATTACTGCTAGCAGCTAGACTGTTCCCAAACTAGAAAGCCTGGTGTAGCAATTACAGAGCAAGTCTCTTCTCCTCACCAGTCAATAGAGAACAGCTGTGTTGAATTTTATGTGTGTTTGTTTGCTATGATGTGTTACACACACCTGCTCTCCTAGAGCTGGAAGAATGTCCTTACAGCTGTTGGCAGAGCTCTCTGTGTGTGCTGGGTTCCTGCTTCTCAAGTGTACTTTGCAGGATCCACTTGTGGGTTTGAGGGGAGCAGAGATTTATTCTTGCAGGTTAATTCACATGATTTTCCCACTAGGTGCATATCAAGACCCTTAAGGACTCTGAGCACACATTCTGTATTGCAGAGCTTTTAGAGAAGCACTGTATCTGATGAATTTTCAGATATGTTTTGGGAGACAAAGCCATTTTGTTTTGAATGTACTGTATTGAAGTGGTTTTGAGTGTGTGAATGTGAATTGTTGTAAATAATGCTGTATGTAAACTTGTAATGTGTCTATAAGCTTCAGTGTAGTTGAGCTGTTCTCTGGAGTTTAAATGGAAAAAAATAGACTGTTACATATATTTGCAAAAGCCCAGAAGTTCAAGGAGAATGTGTAAAGAGTTCTGAGCTGTTAAGAAAGAAAAAGCAGCTCAAACAACTTCTTGGATTCCTGTTTCTGTGGTAAAGTTCTGAAGGCTTTGACAGCATAAAATAAGTGCATCCATTTGTATTGTACTTCCTATGATTTCAGCATCCTCTACAAAGTCCTTAAAGAAAGTTCCTGCAGGTGCAGTATTTCTGTTTCCAGGTATGATTTATTCAATAGCCAATTGCTTCATGCACAAAATGCTCTTTTCTTTAAAATCTGCTGCCGAGGTTTTAAAGAAAAAAAAAACTATCCAAATACAGCAGCACTGCATTGCTTGATCATATGCTTAATGACAAATACAGATGCTTCTACCATGCTAAGCCTAAACTGCAGCATGTTTTATGGATAATCAAAGATTCTGGAGGAGCTCTGAAGGTAGGTGTCAGCAGATATTAGCAGCTGTCAGCTTCAAGTGTTGTGCTCTAGACTTTTAAGAATGTGTGTCACTTCAACTGATATTATGCAGCTTAATTCTGCTGTGCATGCAGTCACAGCTTCCACCTGTAGCCTGAGAAGGAACTACATTTTTATCTTTCACATTTGGTCATATTGCCTTGGGTTAGCAGAAGAACAGTTCCTATGTTAAGACCAGTCTTGTTTTTCTGATTTTGATTAGGAGGATCTGCATACATGGGGAAGAACCAGATCTATAACTTGGAGCTAAAAGTAAAAAAGAATTGTACTAAGATCTCTGTTTCTTATCAGAATCTAAGCTGATCAATGAAAAGAAACAGTTCACCAGTTGTTTTTTGATTTACTGACAAAGATTGCTGTCAGTGTGCAGGCTTTTCACTTGATTGAGGTACCTGAATTTTAAGTTTTGGCCTTTCTTAATAAAGGTCTGTTTTAAGACTGGCTTCAGTTAACCGCGACCTCAGTCAGCATAATTTTTAGAGTAGGAAGTACACAAATACAGATTTTTTACTCCAGGGTCAAAGATATATGTCAACAATGGGACTTCTACATAATTGTAAAACTCAGTAGCGGAGTTCAAAACAGCAGATTGATGTGTAGGATTTTTTGTCCTTTCTTCTTGGAGGTACTGTTGTATAAGCAGTGAGTTTAGTCTTTAGTTGCTCCCTCTCAATAACTTGTAGACAGGCTTAAGTCACCAGAGGAAAGCCAAGATTGAGGCTCCTTTGCTATTCCAGTGAACAGTTTGTTTAGGAACTCAATAATCTTTAATAAATAACCACATTTTGTGGCTGTATTCCTGTCAATCCTGAGGCACTTTATAATTGCATAATACACTTTTTTTTTCATAAGAACCTGCTGCTGATCAAAATTTATGCAGTCTGCTGACTTAACCAAATAGCAGTTGTTGTACTTTCTGCCAAACTTTCATTCAAGTATCTCCCCACCTGTCTCATTTCCAAGCATTGACACATGTGGAGCCAAAAGACAGGCTGGGGCCATTAGGAGTGTTTGCAGATGGTCATGCTCTCAGCACTGAGGCTGGACATTTCCACACAGAGGCAGAAGGAGCAGTTGCTCTGGCTGGCTCTAATCAATCACCGCCATAGCTGGTGCACGCAGGGATCTCACAGCCAAAGCCAGCCTCGTACCGCAGGACGGCTGCTGGGCTCGCATGGCCAGTGTGCCTCCTGGGGAGAACTCAGTCACCTGTCCTTCCCTCTCCCCAAGCACATCACCACTTCTACTGGGCCACAGTGCTGTGGTGTACTAGTTAGTAGAGTAGGATTCTGGTTTGGGAAGTCCATAGGGGCAATGATGTGGGACTCTTGAGTCTTCTAGCTTCAACACAGAGCCTGGCTGCTGTTCCTAGGGAAGATGAGCAGGTTTGAGGAAGAAGTGGCTGCAGTGAGAGTGGGGGGCTGTCTGTGACTTGGCTTTATCAGAATGTGTCTAGCTAGTGCTTTTGATGTGGCACTGTTGCAGGAGCGCCTTAAAAGTTGCTGAGATGGAAACTGTACCTGATGTCACTTACTATGGCACAAATTCAGCTTTTTGGTAACTCTGGCAATGTTATTTTGATTTTTATTCTACCCCCATCTGACCTGCAGGAGGAAGTGATGTGTTTAGTTCCACTGTAACTGGGGAGAAAGACAAGAAATCTGCAGCACGGAGCACAGAAAAAACTCCTAAACAACCTGGGAAAGTTGTTTTATTTGATAATGATGATGATGATGATGACTTCTTTGTGGAAGCAGCTAAAAAGCCTCCAGATCCAGGTACCTTTAAACATATGTGGTGAAAGATTAAACACTGAAGGCCATCAAAATTCAAACTGGTAGGAACCAATGGGTTATAAAATTCAAACCTTCATCACTGACTTCTGCTTGGGTTTAGAGGGGTTGTGGTTTTGGTTGATTTTTGGTGTTCTGTTGTAGAGGGCTTTTTTGTCATTGGTATTCTTTTTATCAGAGTGGCATGGGGCTGGTTTGTTTGTACACGCTCTCCCCTGACTTCTCTCTAAGGATGCTCCTTCTACCACTAGAGCAGTATCTGGACTTGAACCAGGGAATTGGTACAGGCTTTATTCACACAGCCTTGAATCTTTGTGCCTAGCATTCCCTATTAGCAGGGTGTAGGCCTATGCTAAGCCAATACAAAACACTGCCTTTAGAGGTGCCAGCTGGCTCTGCTGCTTCAATGCATATTCTATCACCAGTGCTTTCAGGTAAGTGGTATTTCACTTTGGGAGCTTGTCTGGCTTTTTCTCTCTAAGACTCTTGATGTTGGTCATCGTTAAACAGTATGGTATCTTTTGAGACTCTCTTGTCTTCTCTTGTTCTGTATTCCTCATTCCCTGTTTGTTCTGTCTCTTTATCTAGTCAAGTCCACAGCTGACCTATTTGATGATGATGAAGAAGGTGATTTATTCAAGGAGAAACCTGCCATTCCTTCTGTGGTTGCTGGCACAACTAAAGAAACAGAAAGCCATAGGGAGGCAATCGTGGAAAAAAAGGTGAAGGCATATAAATGGATGGTTTGGCTGAGGTTTTAAGAAAAAGTTTCTGGAGCAGTTGAAGCTGTCTTTCCATATACAATGCTATGAAAGTGGCATATTTATGAAATAGGACAAGGTTCATAGGGTCTTCCATAATTTAGTGCTTCAGTGGTCCTTTAATGCCTTTTGCCTTTTAAACTTGGAGTTTATTTGATGTTTTTATTTGTGTGAGCAGTGATTGAAAGAATCTTATTAAGGCAGGATTGAAATGAGAGCAAAATGAAAAGCCTCTGATAATAAAAAATGTTTATGAATTTCATGGCTGAAATGAAACCAGCCTGAGTTACAAACCTTTGATGTCACAGTTCTGTGCTGCAGAAACTGTCTGCTCTTCCACCAGCCACTGACAGCAACTTAACTGGTAACCCGTAGCTTGTGTGTATTATGGGAGAGGAGGATGGGTGTCACAGTCCTACTGAAGCATTTACAAAACTTGGAGTGTTTAGAAAACTGTTTATCAGCTGAAAACTCCTCTAAGTTGTAGAAAGCTCTGAACGTGATACTGAGCACATGTATATTTATGTGAGAGAGTTAGGAGAACCTCCTAATACCCACTCCACTTTCAGAACAGTACCTTCAGGAAAGTAGTAATGCTCTTTGTTTCTGTAGTAGATACTGTATGTACTCATATGTTCTGTCCAATGAGTATTTGAACATAATTAGCTGCAGTGACTCTGCTCCTCTCTGGGCTGAGAAGTACAGTGCTGGGGATATCTAATGCAAATTGCTGTAGCACCTTCTCCATATTGTCCTATGAGAAGCACTTGAGCACAGGGGCCAAAGCCAGCTTCTATTTCTGCTGCAGTGCAAGAGAATCCATGGTCAGTGAAGCAGGAGCAGTGAGAGGGATCTCACAGCACTGGGCTTTCCTAGGGAAGAGGATGATAACTGATTCAGCAGTGCCCCTCCTGCTCAGTCAGGAAGAGTGGGCTGTTTTATATTCCCAGCTTTATGACAGTAGTGCTTGGGTCTGGGATCATTCTGAGTTTAATGGCAATATGGCTGGTGGCAGGCTGGGGCTGTGCTGTGATAATACAGGAAATGATGGCTGGCACAAACTGCCCTTGGCCTTTATGAAACATAGCTCGTTAAAAGAAACATTTTCCTTCAGCTTCCAAGGCCTGGCATGAGTTGCTGCATACCTTCTTCTGCTGAGAAGGATGGTGTGGCAGAGAGCAGGCCTGTGGTAAGACCTGCAAGTCACTTGTGCATAGCACATGAGTTTTGGACTTCAGCCCATAGGTGACAAGCTTGGGTTCTGTCCCTTCAGCAGCTGGGATTTTGCCATCAGCTTGCCTCTTAGCAGGGACCTGTCATGGTTTAGGAAAGGTACTCCCCGCTTTAGTGCCCCCACTGCAACCACCCCTCTCTTCCTGGGGAGGGCTAAAGAGGGGAATTCAAGGCACAAAAGGTAAAGATCAGGGGCTGAGATAAAACCAATTTACTTGAAACAGCAAAGAGATGAGAAAGCAAACAGCAACAGCAGCAATACCGATGACAGAAGGTACAAAAAAGAGGCGAGATTATTCTACTGCCTCTGCCATGCTGAGCTGACTCAGACAGCACTTCTCCCTGGAAGAGACTCCCTTCCCCCTGTCCCCAGCAATGACCTGAGGTGGTATAAAATAACTTCTGGGTCCTGGCCACGCCCCCTCCTGGCTACTGCAAAAAAATGGGTCACAGATGTGCCAGCCCTTACTGAATCTAAATGGGTGCTGATGCAGGTTTTTTTTTGTCCTAAAGAGTCAACCATCTTCAGGTGAGGACTTCAAGCCTTTGTCTGAAATGCCTCCAAGAAAACAGAGGGGCCTTTTCTCTGATGAGGAGGATGCTGAAGTGAGTATTTCTTTGAGGAATCCCTACAGAAAATCCCTACAGAAATCCTTGGGATCTCAGTCATCCTGACTTCAGTCCACTCGTATCTGGGGACTCTTTATGCATTTTGTAGGATTGGGAAATCTGATATATATGCACATACTCCCAGCTGTTCTGAAAGTTCCTTTTTGCTCCAAGAGTGAAAGCTGATTGTTTTCCCTGTCTTCAGAGTGTTAAATGTTAGTGGTACACACAAGCATAAATTAAAAGCCTGAAAACAGGAAGGAGCAGCAAATTAAGAGTAAGAATCATTAAAGACTGCATATGTTTCATTTTGGCTTTCAGCTAGCAATTAACCTGCAAAGATGAGGAAAATCCCTGTGCAGTTGGAAGTGATTGGTACATCAGATGAGGCATCCACTACTTCACAGACTTTATAAACATCTTTTCTCATAAGGAGAAACATTAATGTCCCCTTCAGAGTTCTTAAACATATAGCCTTGCTTTGCAAAGTGACATTTCTTTGGTTTGCACAGGATTTGTTTTCATCAAGTAAACCTGTGAAGTCCAAAACTACATCTCTCCCCACCAGCAAGTCCATGGCAAAAGCTCCACTTTCCCTGTTTGATGATGATGAAGAGGTAAGTACCACTTCCTGATACTGCCTGTGTGGGGGAACCCACCTGCACAGGCTGTTGCAAATGCAGCAGTAAATATTGAGAAATTTACAACACTGGGCTTGCAAATGGAGCATTAAATTGCTCTTGCATTGTGCAGCAGTTCTGAGCATGTGGACAGCACTGTGGAGGAGAGTGGGAATGGGGAGTCCTGCAAGTTCTTGAGGTCTTTTAAGTAGTTTGCAGTCAGTGCATTTCACCTCTGGACCTAAACATGAAGGATATTATCCCTCTGGTTGATAGGACTAGAGAACACTGAGCAGTAGAACAAATATGAGCTTCAAGAAGCTGTTTTATCCTAAACCTGTGGTATCTGTCACATGGATGACTTCTTGCTTCTCTTACCATGGCTGTTAATTCCTTTTTTCTCACTCTTTACTGTGTGAAAATCATGACTGCTAGTATGGAAACAGAGGTTAGAGCACAAGTTTATGCAAGAAACCTTAAAAACAAATTGAATTAGGGTGTGCTTTTTTAATCTTTTTACCCAGTGGTAGTTGTTCAGCTCACTTAATGCCTGTCTTCAGAATAGGATTCATTCTCCATTTCATTATACAGGTTAGAGACAGTGCCCCATTGTGTTGGCTGCTGTGCTACAGAATTGCTGAGTGGTAGTTTTTGGCTGCTGGTCACGTCTTGTGGTGGAGAATCTGTGAGCCAGGCTATGTGCTGACACGCTTCTGGTCTGTCAAATGCTGTATGTGTAGAATTCCTTGTAACAGAATATGGTGTTAAACATGAAATTATCTTCAAAAAACACCATTTCTGTATCCTACTTACATGAGAAGTGGATGGCAACAGTATCTTGTGTACTGATGATTTCTCAATGAGCTTTTCATTGTGGCTTTGGCTTTTGATTTTTTTATAATACTATATTTTATTTTGTTTTAAGGATCTCTTTGGTGTGGGACCTGCCAAGAAGCACCAGGAAAAGCCCCCAGAAGAGAGAGCAAAACAGTCAGGGCCTCTCAAGAAAGCTTCCAGCTTATTGTTCAGCAGTGATGAGGAGGTACTGAGGAGTGAGATTTGGTTGAAGGTGGTTACTGGGCTTTATGCTGAGCAAAGCATAAAACTTTTGAGAAGGGAACCACAGACCAACTCTGCTGTGTCCATATGCCATGCCTACCCCAATCCCTTGACTGGTTTGCAGCTAAGGAGACTGAACCTTGATCCAAATTTTCACAGGATCTCGATAATAGTTGTCATGTGGAAGAGAAAATCAGTATTTTCAGTGTAATTTTTAGAAGGTTTGATAGCAAATGAAGATTGTTGCCAACAAATCTGACTTAAAAACACTAAAACACTAAAAGTTTGTTCTTGCTGCTTTAAATTCTGTAAGGAAAGTTTAGCAGTTCTAGATAGATGTGTTGAGGTTTTCTTTGTTTTGAGGTGGGTTTCTTTTGTATGTGGTTTTGTTTATTGGAATTTTTATTTGCTTAAGTTTTGGTGATTTTTTTTTTCTTTGTTTGGCTGTTTTGGTATTTTAAATCTAGAGATGGGAAAATGATACATAAATAATTAGGCTTCCCATAGAGCAGCCCTCTTCTAGGGATGGGGTAGGTATTGTCCTCCATCTTAAATGAAAGCCAGAGACACTAAAGTAAATTAAAAACTTGTCTGGAAACCTCTGAATTAGCTCATATGAATAGGATCCAGACTCTTCTTAGTCCTCCTACCTCTCAAAATTACTCTGTTGCATAGACTTTATTACTTGTCCTGTAATTGCTTGTTTAGTAGACAACAGTAATATCTTTAGATACATTTTTATCTTAATGTAGAATAAACCAAGTTCAAACTTTGTCATGCCTGTAGTCCTTTTCACAAAGAGGACAAACAAAGGTGGGAAACTGGGGAAAACCACTTGAAGTGCTGGGAATAGCAAAGCAAACAAGGCAGAAGTATCTTGTCTAGTGTGTAGGCTTGAATAAATGGTAGATGTGGGAAGAGGTGGGTGCCTGGGGGAGAACTGCTGTGAAGGAAGTAAGTGTGGCATTGAGCACTCTAGTAAATGTGTCTTGGGTGTGTATGTGGTGGGTTTTTTCTCTTTTTTCTTGTTTTCCCATACATCAAACTTGCTAACTATTTAAGTGATTCCAGTCAGG
>VYZP01010491.1:2117-15677 GCA_013400635.1 Hypocryptadius cinnamomeus | reverse complement strand
TAAAAGGAAACTCTTTCCACTACAGACTATGAAGACAGAAGGGCAATCAAAACACTTAATTTGAAACTCCTTGTTGACTAGAATATTGACTCACTGTGATCATTACTGAGGAATTTATCTAACAGAGCTTAGACACATAAAATGCAGGCTTCTGTGTAGGGGTTGCTGGTTATTCTGGGCTCCCTGTGTGGCCATTGGAAACTCAGCCAGGGAATTTTCAGAGAAGTTAAGATGCATTTTATCTCATCCTAAAGATGCCTACAGTCCTGACATAAAAATGTTTCTCTCCACAGACTGAAGAAAATGCCTTGGCAGGCTCACAGACTAGAGGAGTGCAACGTCAGCTTAGGTGGAACATACACTGCCCATTTGTAAAGAAAAAGCCACAGAAGCACTGGAAAATCCTGGCTGAAACTGTGAATACTAAACTGGCTGCTGTCTTGTTGGCTTGGTTCTGAACAGAGGGGTCACAGCATCATGAGCCCATGAAATTCCCAAAGAAATCCCCAGGAATGAGAGCAAGAACATATCCCTGTCTCAGGGAAGTCTTATAAAACCTTGGTCCTGCCTCACAGTGTAGGACTGTGGGGAGGGGAAATGTTGTGCTCATTTTCAGGTTGCTAGAAACAGCAGAGCTGTAAAATGTTGTAGGAGGAATTGGAAAACCTCTGAATCTCTGTTAACCAGTGGGAGCCAGGGGCCAGCCTGACCTTCTGGAAATGGTTGCTTTTGAGAACTGATGAGCTGTACCCATTTTTATGACAGACCTTGTTCAGCAAGTCCCTTTTGCTCAGCTGTAATTTCTGCTGGAGTAAGTAACTAGATTACAGTGTTATAGTGTACATATGGTCCTTACAGCCGGTGAATTAAAACTTCCCTGATTCTCCTCAGTCGCTGCTGCTGCTGCCAAAATAAAGGTATTTTGCATTAAACACGAAATCTATGACTTGAAATCTGCCTTGCTCCAGCAGCCAGGCTCACTTAAAAAACGATGGCTCAGCCAATGACCAGCCTGTTAATTTGCTGAAGAGATTATTGAATCTTGCCAAAATGCAAAAAGGAAAAGAGGAGCTGGGCTTTTCCATCATTGCTGATAAAAAAAAAAAAGTGAAAGTGATGAGACAACCTGTGTGTACAGGAAATTAAATCTCTGGGACAAAACAACCTGGTTAGCTAAAAAGAGAGCCAAGCATCCAGGAGACAGTAACACTGCAATCATAAAATATTCACATTTTTGGCTGCCAGGTTCCTAATAAATGCCCCCTTTGCTTCAGTGTTTTGCTCTCTGCCTTCTGTCTATTCATCTTCTTCCCCTGGAATAAAGCTTTCCACTTTAGTTCTGCTTTTCAATTCTGAATTCCAGCTTTCTCAGAGTTAATCTGTATTGTGCTGTGCTGTCAGTAGGTGCCAAAGTCTCCAACTACTGCACAAATTTAGGAATGGCAACAACTTCCTCTACCAAGTGCTTTCCCAGGAATCAGCACAAAGGTCCATGCTAGAGTTCCTAGGTCTTGCAGCAGACAGGTCCTGTCTCTTCTCACAGCCAGCCTAATTTGCTGTAAGATCTTGACTCTAATGGTGTAAGAACTTCCAAACTTGGTAGAAACAAACTACCACTAATGAGAAAAAGCCATCTTAATCAGGAGGACAGAGTTCAATTTAGATGTTTTGGCTCAATATTTGCTCTCACTCCTTGAAGATCACCTTAGGAAAGAAGAAGAGCACTTGAAGCTTAATTTCATGAAGTGTGGCTTAACACTGGCAAGTGGAGTTATGAGAAACTCTTCCAAAGCAGGATGGTGCAGGAATCCCTCAGTCAACATGATTTCTGGGAAATTCTGTAGCACACAACATGCAAAACGTGCTATGTAAAAATGGACCAAAACCTTCCAGGATCACTGCACAATGACCAAACATCATCTTCTGATCATCCAGCTAGCACAGCAAGGCCTGTGACTCTCACAAGATGTGGTTTCTAAAACCCAAACATTCACAAATAGTTTGAAGACTGGTCGCTGTTGAATGCTCATTGTTATCATTATTTTTAATTATAGGGCTTGTCATGGTGAAATGTTTATGAGGCTCCCAGCTTTCACTGGCTGTCAAAGCGAACTTAGTCCCTTCACACCACTGGAGAAACTGGCATGGTATAAACCCATCAAGTGGAAACAAAGAATTAAATGTCAGTGGTTTGCCAGTGCTTTGGTGACAGCCTTCCCTTCCCCTCTTTTCGCTGCCACGCGAACAGCTGAGAAATGCACAAGAAAAGGCAGAAGAAAAGAAGCCTTTCAACAGGAGACAAAATGAATCACTTTAGAATAAACATAATTCCTCAGCCATGAAGGGCAATTAAACTTATTTTACTAGTGAAAAGGAGAGCTCAATAAAGTTATGAGTGTTTTAAAACTCATAAAAGCAATTTTTACGTTCCCCCTTCACGGATGAGCTCTCACAAGTCACAAGTTTGTGAGCTCATTATCAGCTGCCATTCAGGGAGCTGCGGGTTGTTAAAGTGCTTTGTCACCCTCTCCATCTCCAAGCTTCACCATTAATTCAAGACTGGGTTTTTTTTTCATTCCATCCAAGGAATTAGAACAATTTTGATTAGAACAAGATAAACAATACCTTCAGTTGCCCATAATACCTTCAGTTGCCTATCTCTTTCCTTTGTGCCAGCTCTGTAAAACAATCAGCCAAATAATTGGTAGATTTTCTGGTTTTGTTTCTCCCCAAGTAGCTGTTGATAACAGGTGGAAATATGAACACATGATGGGAGGAGCTGTGGTGGAGCAAAACTTGAAATATAAGGAGTGATAAGCAAATAACCAAGTTTAAGGAAAGTATTTGAAAGCCTGGACAATTTAACCCTGGCTCATCTGTGAGCATAATTGTTGCCTTCTGAGCAGATTCATATCACTTTGAATGTTTACATCCTCTCTGGTGTTTTCTGCATTATTTGGATTTTTCCTCCCCTACTCTGGATAAACTTGACTTGCCATAGATTGACTTATTTTAGTGATTCTGGCTTAAAATTTATTTGGATTTACAGACTGAAATTGCCTTCTCTGTCGGTGCTTATACAATCACACATACAACAGGGGAGAGGGGTGAGCTGGGAAGATTCTTCGTTTGTTTCTGGTTCCTAAGAGCTGACATACAATAGACACAAACCTTGGTTGTGATCTGCTGCTTTGAAAATTCCTGTATCTGCAAATACTTCAGGAAGTCAAAGCAATTCCTAAAATAATAGCGAGTGAAAGCTGTATGTAAAACTCTTGTTTTTTAACAGCAGCTACCTTGTGCCAAGGAAAATAAAATAAGTAGTGAGCTGAGATGTGGAGCTTCGTTTTCATTCTCCCTTTCTGTGGTAAACCAAACAAAATGTACCATCTCAGAGTAAATTTCAGACACTTAAAATAATAGCACACAGCAGTCACACCCCAGGTGGTGCTTTCAGAGGGGTCCTCATATGAGCAGCTACAAGGAGTCTGCCCAAAAATCACCTTTCACTCAGGCATCTCTGTAAGTGGCTACCTCTTAAAAGTCAGCTGCTTTGTTCCTGTGCATAAAACATGGAAAATGTTGAAAAATTCAGGTGTTATTTATCAAGGCAACAACAGGGCAGGAAAATCACAATCCCTACAAAGCTCTTGACCTTTTGTTCAATCCCACTCTCCTGCACATTTTAATGCATGATTTTAAATGCTCTGCAATGAAGAGGAAATCAGACTGCTGTGATAGTAGTGGTGCAGTTATTTACAGTTGCTCCCGGAGGCTGATTCAGAAATGTTTTTGCTGGACCATGCACCCTCAGGTTTCTTTGAATATCCTCATCAGAACTCTCCAGGATCTGAGCATTGCACAAGCACAAGTGTGATGCATGCACATGTATATTTTAGGAAGTTGCTCCTCTTTGAACCCTCAGGTGTCAGGATTATGAGTAACATATTTGTTCTCTGGGACAATCACACCATGCACTTCCTAAGACAGGAAACAATTTCTGAAAAAAGGTGAATAAAAAAGGAGAAATCTATCAATTATATATTTTTACAACCTTAGCTCTGCTGCAAGATTAAAACTGCATCTAGACCTACCAACACCAATATTCTCTGCAACTGTTGGCAAGGGCATGTAGTGATAGGACAAGGAGGAATGTCTATAAGCTGACAGAGGGCAGATTTAGATTAGATGTCATGAAAAAGTTCTTTACTATGATGGTGGCAAGGTGCTGAAACGGGTTACCCAGAGAAGCTGTGGAACCATCCCTGAAAGTGTTCAAACCCAGGCTGGGTGGGGCTTTGAGCAACCTGTTATAGTGGAAGGTGTCCCCTCCCACGGCAGGGGTAGGAACTGGATGATCTTTAAGGTCTCTCCAATACAAACCACTCCAGGATTCTATAATTCTAAGTTTCATGGACCAAAGAGGAAACATGTCTGAATATTCAGCCCTCTTACATGGTCATTGGTGAGTAATTTATGGATCAGGGTCACTTACAACACAAAAGTCGGAGAAGTTACTCTTGCACCAGCTGCATGTTAGCAGAACAAACTTCTGAAAATAATACACACTTTTGCCACTTGCAATGCTCAGGTTTTTAACCAATTTCCCATTCAGACACAAATTTAATAAGCCCTTGGTATTCTGTGTGGTGTCCAATATAATATCATTATATGATACAAACCATTTTACTGTTTTCAAATGTAACAACTCTCCAGAGTGAAATATTGTTAATGACCAGCATAAAATAGCGATCATTTTAGTACAGGTTGTAAATCAAAATTTATTTTGTACCTGGCCTGCCATGAGGGTATGATTAATTTTTATAAAATGGGCAGGATTTGGGGAGCCATTTGATTGGTCAATATTAGTACTAAGCCACAGGTATAAATCTTTATGACTAAACAGGTTGAAATTCATTAGTCCCATGCCCCTCCTTCAGTTCACATTGCTGTAAAGTGGCAAGGGGAAAAGTACCAGTGAAAAGAAATGATTTTTAAAAATTTCCTGATCTATTTTCTCTCAGAAGAATGAATATACTGTGAGTTTTAGGTCCAGCCTTGTTGCATGATGATCTCTCTCAGTAACAGCCACAGGCTGGCATCTGTGGAGGTTGCACAGCTTGGAGGGGCTTGTGAGAGCCAAAATCCTGCAAAAGGTGCTCACCCCTCTCAGCCAAGTCCTGGAGCCATCCCTTATCCCTTCCTGTGTCTAAGGCCAAGGCTGAGAAGAACGAAGCCACCTGGTGCTGCTTGGAGAGCCAAAATGAGGAGGAAAATGTGGCATAAATTAAACAGAAGTCCCTGAAGTTATCAGCTCCCAGCTAAGTCATTGCCTCCTCCATGGCCTGGAGCAACCCTCTGTGCAGATTCTATTCAAATGGAGACACTTAATTTCACACTGCTTGTTCATTTTCTTTTTCCCTTCCTCTCCAGGGCAGAGACATCAAACTCCACAGGAAGCAGGATCTCAGGACTACAGCTCTCTTGTGCAGGTGCTGCTTCCCAGAGCCATCACCCCAGCAGTGCTGTACTGGAAGGCAAAAAGAGCCTGCTTCTTGATTACTCTGTTGTTTTCCACCTCCCTGACCAGCCAGATGTGGATGCTGAGCCACCTGGTGCACGGGGATGAAAGAGCCCTGTGAACAGCTCAGCCCATCACTGGGGTGGTGAGGCACATCCCAGTGCCAGCCACTGCATTTCTCAGAGGTTCTCATGGAGCTGGAAAATAATTCACTTCTATACCTCCTTCTGGGCAGGCATAGGGTATCTCTGTGCCTTGATGGAGACATTTGATTTCCTGCATTAAAAAAAAGAGGAAGAAACCAGAAGCCTTGCTATCAGGTGTGGGAACCTGAAGAGGTTTAATTCTGCTGGAGACCTGCTTTGCAGCTGGGGAACCATGCACCAGTTATCCATCAGACTGGTGAAGGGGTGGTTCCCCAACTGCAGAAGGAGCAGCAGCACAGGAATGTGTCCCCAAGAAGCAAATGGCCACAGCTGCAGCTGTGTGCACTGGTTCAGAGCTGGGGGCACCTGGTGCCTCAGCACCCCCATAGAGCTTGTGGCTAAGTGAAGGTGACAAGGACACGCAGAGAGGCTGTGCCACAGCAGGAGCCCAGCCAGGACCTTTGTCACTCCTCTGCACCACTTCTCTGGCAATAAATCCATGAACACTGTCTCCAGACAGTTAATGATGTGTTTATGTACCAGAATTTCTAACACTTTATAAGCGATTCTTATCATCCCTTTAATCATCTTCCTTCAGCCATTTTAAACTGCTGTTCCCATGAGATCTATAAATGAATATTATTCATCAGTGAACAATGTTAGTGAAGGAATCCAAATAGAATCTGATACTTTATATGTGGGAATTAGGAGGCTTTATTATGAAAACTCTTCTGCAATTTTAATTACAGTGGCTGTTACTTTTGACTGTGCATATTAAAAAATTATTAATCTCTGATAAATGATAAAATAGCGGCTCCAAAAATGACACCAAGAAAACAACAGAAAATACATGGTGAAATATTTGTTATTTTGTGTCCTCAAAACAGTCAGGGCATGACCAGTGCAAAGCAAGTCTAGGAAAATAGTAAAACTGCTATTAGATGGGAAAGGGCGTTCTTTGCTTAAAGGAAACCTAAGCAGATTTCCTCCCTCTTAGCAACAAATTTAAAAGAAGTCTTGATCAAAACTGGAATGACTGCATGCAAAACTTATTAAGCAAGTTATTTATTCATTTCCCATCTGAGTAGTCAGAGATTTACCGAGTCTGTGAAGCAAATATCCTCTGCAGCAGATTTTAGCACCTTCCTGACCTGGTGGCCAAAAAGCACAGCCAAGCAGGCAAAAACTGGCTCTGCTCTTTCCAAAGGCTCACTGCTTCTTGTTTAGATAAGAAATGAGTCATCTGTAGTCTTAGCAGGTGGCACTGCTGGCCTCATTGCTCAGATTTTTTTACTTCAGAGGGTACTTCCCTGTCTCAGACTGTTCCTTCCAAGGCAGGATGCACTGCCCTGTGTCTGGAACAGCATCAAGCACTTGCCATGGTGCATGCAGGGCTCTTCAGAGCAATTGAGCCTGGTTTGTTAAAAGAAAACAAACAGATTAAAATCTATGCTGAAGTAAAAAGAGCTCCCCTAACAAAGGAATGTTTTGGGGACAGAAGAGGCTCTTCTCTCTGAGGATGGGACACATTTAGCTCCTGAGATCCAAGGATCAGCCACTCATAGAGCCACACCAGTAAGAATTACTCAATCCCCAGTACTCCTTCCAAATGGTGTGTCTTCTCTTTTAAAGCTGATGGCTGACTGCAGGCTGGGCAGACCTTTAAATGTTTTTATTTGACTTGTGCCCTCCACATCCAGGGTTGATTCACAGTCTTTAGTGCCTTGGTGCAGCCATCTGTTCCCCTGGCCAGCTGCCCAGGGACAAACCTGCTCCTGCCCTTCCCTGCACATATGGTGCCAGCGCTGGGCGGGGGAGCCTGCCCTGCAGGGAAACTCGGGGAAATTCTCCTCTCTGCCTCTGCTCTGACAGGGAGAAAAGGGGCAAAACCAGGCTGAAAAAATACAGATAAGGAGCCTGAGGTTGCTTGTGCTGCTCCCAGAAGACCCACAGCCAGGCAGGGGGGAGGCAAGGTGGGCGACCACCTTGGAGCAGTTTACCCTGAGGTCTCTTGGTAATCTGCAGAGCTTTCTGCATTGCCAGCCATCTGATTTGCTCCAGGCTGTGCTCAGATGAACACACCAGCTCCAAGGGGAGCTGGGGAGGGCTGGCTCCCCTTAGACTCCCTGCCTGTAGACATCTACCTGTGGGTGAGTAAAGTCCCTGCTTCCTCCAGGCTTCACAGCTCCCACAGGATGCTGCAGGGAAAGACATTCTTGGGAGGAGCAGAGTCCCAGGGCAGCCACCCTTTAAGGCTGGATTTGCATTTGGCACAGATGGGTGAATGTCATTTTAAGATCTGGATGCCATAGCATCAAAAACACAACCGCAGCTCTGCTGGGTGCAACTTGTGGAAAGCTGCAAACCTCAACAACAACAAAACCAAAACAAAACCCCAAAAAATAACCCCAAATAAATAAAAAAACCAAAATCAAGGAAAAAAAAAACAACCCAAAACAAAAAACAAAAAAACCCCAAATCCAGCCTGCCCTTAACAGCAATTGGCAAAAAAACCCTCTCACTGAGAGTTTCACTAGTTTTGTTGAGGCTGGCAGAAAGTGAAGTGGCAGGTCACTCTCACCACAGCATACACACACTGGGATAATGAGCTCCAGGCTTTCACACTTAGTGATGATTAGAGAGCCACAGAGCTCTCTCAAGGGAGGAGTTATCCTTAGGGGGATAGGAGGCAGCAGGTCCAAAGTGACAGGGCATTAAGTCAGCATTCCTTGCAGAAGATACTCAATTTGCCATGATTTGTCATGTATGTGTAATTCAAAAATTAATGTGCAGTTCTGCTCCTCCAATTGTGCCTTCTAATGGGTTTTGGAAGGATTTATTTACTACTGCTTGTTATGGTATTTTATTAATTTTATTCCAACATTTTATTGCTGACAACAAAAGCTGAGAAAATACTTTGAAATATTGCAGCCTCTTATTATATCCATAAACTAACTTTGCTGGAAAGGGAAGTACTTGCTATTTTATATAGGAGTGAAATGATATTCTTGCTTCATGGTTCACTACAGGTTTGGAAGACTCCTACACCCAAACTCTGCTTAACTGCTGCAGAGTTGAAAAAGGTGGCCTGAAATGAAGTGCTAATTGTAAAGCTAGAGATATTAACTCAAGCATTCAAATGGCATTCAAATATGAAATTGAGGATTCACTAAGTACTGTTAAACTGAGCCTTCCTGTGTGATCAATGCAGGGGAATAAACACAGTCTCAGTGGCAAATATATTATTATCCTTTAAAAGAGCTTTAGGAGTGGTGTGAGAATCCAGAGATTAGTGGTTCTGTCTTTCCCACCAGACAAAAAAAATGTAAAATAAAATAAAAAAATAAAAAGAATTAGAAAATACAGATATGAAACCCTGATATATTGTATAGAAGAAAGAGGATTTTCATTAAGAAAAAAAAAAAGGAAGAAATTATGCCTTTTGCATATCTCAGGATTATTTGCAAGGAGCCAATGAACATGAAGACAATGGTTTTGTCATTGCTGAGGAGCTGAAGTTTAAAAAACTTAAATATCTCATCAAAGACTGTTAAGGAAACTAAATTCTTCAGAGATAAGAAGGAAATTCCTACTCCAGATTAATCACTGAAAGCAATTAACCAGGAATTGCTTAATTAATTAGATAAGAACAGTTTGTTCTCACAGTGGAGAGCGAGGTCCTACATTAAGGATCTCTGGTAAGGTTGGTGTTGTCTGTGCTCAGAAATGACCCAGGAACAGGGGAAGACACTTAACCACATCAACCCCTGGCTGATGAGCTGTGCCAGAGTCTTGTGCTGTTCTGCAGCTTCAAGATAAAAAGATGTGTTTAAATAATTTCGGACCTCTGTCCCAGCTCTCGCCAGCAGGTATGTCATGTGGAAAACTCAGACATCTTCTCTCAGTCATACCAGGGAGGTCTGATGTCTGTCCTGGAGGAGTACCATGTGGCATGTGGGTGTCTCCTGAAACCATAGCAGAGATGTCTTTGGAAAATCCTGTGCTTTGACCCTCTGGCCAGTGTGTGATGTGTCTGCAAGTGATGTAGTGCAGTTTCCTTGCATGGCCAGTGCCAGAGCGATGCCAGAGGTAGTGGGAAAAAGGAGTAGAGGAAAACATTTGGGTTTATGACTGAGCCTCCCACATGCATCCCACATCAGTAGTAAAATAAGTCCAACTAGATGGAAAAGGTAAAGCAATGTCACTGTGGTGAAAGTGAAGCTCAATAAACCAAGATAGAAGTGATATGTGTATATCAGAAAGAATATTTTTGAAAGTTGATGCTGTAAGTCCTTTTAAATCTACTTCAGTTCTTGGTAAAATGGAAACCTGCCCTTTTTGTGGCTTACTGTCCTAGTGCTGCACATAAATCCTCCTGGGAAAAAATTGATTCCGAATTTTTCTTGGTGCTTTTTTTTTCCCCTTCACTGTGTAACAAAAATAAGTGACTTCCTTTGCTCAGTTTTTAAGTGGTCAGTGTTCAGATTATGAGCTGAAAATTAGAGCACTTGACAGCCCACACCATGGAAAGCCCAAACAGAGGAACTTTCACCCCAGAGGAAGGGGAGGAGGAGGAGGAGACAACTTCAGTCCTTCACTACCTCATGTTCAATCAATTCTCCCTCAGTGCTGAACCAGTTCCTTTTACTGTTTCCTGTCTTTCCCTTATGCAGGGCAAATCAGTCCCATCCAGTATTTATGGCAGCCCTTATTTCATATTGATTATTTTTAGCTCTTGGTATTCAGCAGCAGCAGAATTCTCTATTGAAGTTCAATGTAAAATCTAACTACAGCAGCACTCTTGCAATAATTATTTTATGAATTAATTACAGGTAAGTGGCTGTACATAAGGGCAATTGTAATTATCTGTATCACACAGTGAGCTGCAGTCACACTTTTGGGCTTGAACAATTTTCCTCTGCCATTTAAGAATAAGCCCATTGAGTCTAAAAGAGCTCCTTGCACCAGAATTTGGCTGACAAGCTGTGTTGATAGAATGCAATATTTCTGTCTTAGGTTTGTGGGTTTTCCCCAGAATTATCTATTAACAACTTTTTCTTTTCTATATCCTTGCTCAGTTGCTGTGTGATGTGAGTTCCAAGGTCAGGCAATATCACCATGGGCCTTCATTCCAACACTCCTTATTTGGGCAGAAATCTCATAAAAATGAATCAGGAAATAGTGTGGATGCACCTTTGTAATATTGCTCATTTTTGGGGGGATTTGGCTGAGCCCTGATTAGTTATGTGGTATCTCATGCCTGCTGCTCCACTCCATCCCCTGAATCTTTCTAAGAAGTGTATTAAGACTGAAGCCAAACAATCATGAAATAATACAGATAATAAATTCAGGGCTTACACGTATCTCTCCTCACACATGCTCACTCACAGCAGCATGTCTCAGAAACCTTTATTGTTTGCAAAGGTCAGGAGCAGATGAGCTGGGTGTTGCTGGTCCATGCCAGCAGGAAGAAGCTCCTTCCCCAAATCTCCTTAGGGCCAGTGCTGGAACTCAACTGGGATAATCTGCAGGAAGCTTCTCTGGCAGGACCTGAGCTGAAGGCGCCTCCAGCCCCACCTCCTTTTCCTGTGGTCTCACACCAAGCTCAGACATTGTTTACAACTATTTCTCATTCCCAGAGGTGCTCAGCACCCCTGACCATCCCTATTTGATTTCCCTTGTCCTTTATCCATTATTCCTCTGGGCAGGACTCCAGATGCACAGGGGCATTTAAGCACTTAATTCCAGTGTGGAGCATGGAGATACAGCCACCACTGCAGATTTTGGGTGAAGGAAACTCCTTCCCCCCACTGTAAAGATCTGTAGGAAAGACATCAGGGTTCAGTGAGTCACTTAGGTGTTCAGAAGACATCAATGGTTTGCACACCTTGTCTGGCGCATGTGCAGCTGATCAGAGGGGTTCTACCACAACACTTGGCAGGTGTAAGAACATTGCTCTGAGGGCCTAATGGTCCCTTTGCTCTCTCCTTCTCTCATGGGGATGTCTGCACACATTCTGTGCAGCCCACTAAGATCAGCACTGGTAGGAAAATGTGTTTGAAATCAGAGAAGGTTCTTTGTGTGGGAAGAAGAGAAGATCAAAGACTAATTTACTTAGTTCTTAGGAAATGAACCATGGCTCAAGCAAGAAAGAAACTAGGGAGATAAGAGAGCTCTCAGACTGCAGAATTCAGATCTGGAGGGCTGCAGTACCCTGCACAGTCTGCAGTGAGACCAACAGGTCTGGAAGCATTTCAATAACAAAGGAGGGACACGGTTAAAATAGAAACACTTTTCTACAAAACTGGTTACAAAACAATCAAGGAAAGCTAGCAAAAGCATAACCACTGCTAAGTGCTCTCTCAAATGTGATTTTTTTTTTCCAATGTCAAAATATAAAATATGAGGAATAGAAACCATTGCCTCAAAAAGTAACTTTGAGAACATTTTGGTTGCCACTCTGGAAGGCAACACATATTAATTTGTCTTCAGCCCTTACTCAAGAAGTTCTGAACACCTTCAGAAGTTAGCAGATCTGTAGTTTCTAAACAACTCCAATTTTTTCATGTTTCCTTTTTCTGTCCACTGTAAAGCATTTCCATAAAATTTCTGAAATTCCACAGGGGAAGTAGCTGGTGCACTTATCTTTACCAAGGAAAACCAGTTTCTTAGACTTTCTTTCTCCCCAAATTCTCTGAGCTGAGCTAAATAAGAGAATCTCAATTAGTAAAATGCACAAGAAAGAGTTAAATCTGAGCATAGTCTGAAACCTTGCCCTGTTGAATCATATTTAAAAATTCCATTGAATTCCATGGGGAAGAGAAACACATCTGCTGTGGAGAGGATGAGTTTAATTGTGTGATAGGATTAATATAGCTGCTTTGGAGGAGGCTCACTCTGCCCTAAATGCTTCCAACTTTCTGATAGTTTTGCATCCTTAATCTCTGATGTTGAAAGGGCTCAGAAGGTCAGAAGTCCAGCTGTAGTTCAGATCCCAGCCTTGCTGAGGAGATGAGTCTCCATCTATAAGAGAAAAATTAGTAGCTGGATTTGCCAGGTTGAGGAGACTCTGAGGAAAGAACTTTTCCCATCCATTTTGCAAGAAGTGTTTCAATAGATGTCCCTGCCTGGATGTATCTACTGAGGGAAAAGTGTCCTGGAAGTACCAAGGTGACATTTTGCATGAGCTCTCACAATCTCATGGTCTTGACAAGTCAAAGGGTTTGAGAAAGTTATGCCACAAATAGGCTAAACAGCAGCAATTTTCAAACACCTCAACTGCCCTCTGACATTTAAAATTTGGATGTTCAGCTTCTCTGAAAATCAGGCAGTGAGACTAAAATTCATCTGCAGTGTAGACGTCCATATCTGAGCAAGGTGATGGGGGCTACACAGGGTAGGGAACAGCTGAGCAGCCTGAGACTGTGAATGCAGGTGATAAATGATGTCCCCAAAAATGATGTCCCCAAATGATGTCCCCTCCCAGTGACCGTGAAGGGTGACTAGCTTGGCTCTTAAGGTAGGTGAGATGAATCACAGCACTAGTTAGCTAGAAAATGGTGCAATGACTTTGCTGAGTTAGTCCTCAATAAAAATCTAAATCTCACAGTTTGCCTCCTGTAATTGGTGTAGATTGAGAACTACTGAGTCCAGTATGGAGGTAGTTCTGCCCTCACCCTCTAAAGACCTGAGCTGCTCTAAAAGCACCAATGAATGGTAGTTTCCTGAAGAAGTTGAGACAGAAAATAAGGGGCCATATCACTTGCCAGTGCCATCAGGAAATGTTGCAAGAGTCAGGGACTGAACTGTAGTTGCCCTTGCTCTTCATTTCTGTCTCATGTTTGCTCATGAAACCATTCTTTATACTGTCCAGAATAAGTGTCAGGATGCAGA
>VYZP01010488.1:194985-230720 GCA_013400635.1 Hypocryptadius cinnamomeus | reverse complement strand
TAGTCAATGTAAACACTATTTTTTTCCCCCTTAAATATAACTTTCAAAATGAATGCATAAATTTCAGATTTTGCTGGCTTTTTTGACAGTCAGGTTATTTAAAATCTCTTTAGCTAACTGTATCAGTGAGGTGGGTCAGGACAGGTGTTGTTCTGTTATCTTGTTTGCAAGTCTGACATAGACCTCAGTGCTGATCAGATTTAGGTGGGATATGTGGATACAATGAGGAAAGGTCTGTGTTCATGGACAGAACAGGTTGTATGAATGCCAGGAGGTTTGACAGCCAATTCTCCAATGTTTAGGGTGATACAAGCAAGCAGTAATACCCCCAGTATTCCCAGCTCTCTCCGTCTGGCCACTTTTGTCACTGTAAAGTGGCTCTGCCATCCCAGAAAGGAAAGGAATTTCTAAATGCTCAGTTCAGCTTAGCCAGAAGTCAAGTAGCAGCAGGGTGCTACACAGCCCTATGTCCCCACTCATCTGCCTTAGAAGACATCCACCTTATAATCTTGATAACTGTGATCTTCTAATGGCTTACTCTTATCTGGAATTAGGAACAAAACCTGAGGTCTTCCACAACAGTCTCAGACCAGCCCCTGCTATATCCCAGCAGGCTGCCTTGTAGAGGCTCCTGAAATTTTCCTCTCTCCTACACATTCAGAGGTACTTCCTCCATAATCTGAAACATTCTCAGGAACCAGCCTTGTTCTTCCTACATGAAATGCTCTGGCTACATCACACTGAAATCCCAACAATCTGAATCACCAGTTGAGCTGGTCACAGTGACTGCCACAATCAATTGTCTTAAATGGATTCATAATGTCACATGAATTTAACTCACTTTGTTGTTCTTTTCTGAACTCAAACTGTGATTTGTGAACTGCCAAAAAACAAAAAAAAAGGAAAACTAATCAAGACTTTAAAATTAACTCAGTGCATTTTGAATGTTGTTTGTACCATTTTAGCTAAATTGTAGTTTTCATGCAATCTGCGGTCAATGCCATACAAAAATAAATGATCATGTGGGTCACTGTTTGAATGCAGTCCTCAGTGTCAATGAGACACACGATATCTGCAATGGCTTTGGTGAGATTACTTAGCTTCTCTCTGATGAAAACTTTAGGTGGGTGAAAAATCCACTTAGATTTTGATAGTCTTTATAAAATGAGGTTGACTAATCAACATCTGCCCATTACAGAGTAGGTTGCTCTACTTTTTGTGTTTGTATTATGTTCTTTGAATTACTACTGAGAGAGCAAAACAGTAATTAAAGATTGGACATTATCTACAAAAATGGCTTTTCAAAAGATATTTGTTGAACTGAAACCCCTTTGAACAATGATCAAATTCTAGATTGCTGTACACAGTGAAAACATAGCTTGCTCACTTCGCAAAAGGGTACATTCAGCTAAATATAGAGCTTAGCCTTCAGTCCCTCTGTTAGAGCTGTCTCTGCTCCACGGTGAGAACTACAGGGCAACAGTGACATGTGACCAATGCCCTAAGCTTCTTTTGAATTTGGTGTGAAGATGAGAAACTAAATCCCATCCCAGGGTCAGAGAATGTTGTGTATCAACAGCTGTTATTCATAAGTGATAAGTATAACAACAGTTTTCCATTCGCAGTGCAGCTTGTTGGGTTTTTTCCCATTGGCATTTGGTTCAGATTAGGTTTGGTAACCCTGGATTTGTCTGTATTGCAGTTTTCTTGAGCCACAAGGGCAAGAGAAAACCAAGTGAGAAAAACATAAAACCTCTAGAACATTTTTGGTTATTCAGAAGAATAAATGAGCAAGGCCATTTTCCAATGTTTACTCCTTATTACATATTTTAACAATCACTATGCTCTGAAGGAGGTCTGTAGCTTTAACTTATAAATACAGCAAATGCCATTAACATCATAGGAAGCTAAAGGGCAAAACACTTTTCTTTACAAAATGCCAAAGGGGTTTGACTCAGGGTACAGAATGCAGGAGGGAGGGCCAGACTTTCCTGGCAGAGCTATCCCACAGTGAGGACTGCTGCTCAAACTGTGTCATTGTCCCTGCCAGGCACATGACCCTTGTGCTGGTGGCTGTTGGAGATGCAGTTATTAATGGCTAAATCTGGCAGGAGACCTGTTACAGCCAGGCACAGGGGCAAGTAGTCCTCTCTTTTTTGCTATCAGTAGATAACTTGCACTGATCATAATCTAATGCCTTCCTTCCACATCTTCCATAGCTTGGTACTTGGCAAGGAAGGCACAGAAATTACAGCCTTAGCAACCTGCTTTCCACCACAAAAATACAGCACTTCCCAACAGGTATGTCCCTAAGTGGAAACAAGGATTTGTCCCTCAAGATACCTCTGAGTAAATAATAATATCACTGTTTTTATCTGTGAGGATAAACACTGGGTTTTGTCTCCTAATGACTGTTTCTGTTTTATTGCTACTTCCCACCAGGAAGTTGACTGCTAACATAATTAGCAGATGATTGCACGGGGGAGGCTGAAATCTTTAACAGCTGCTTTAAAGCATTCTGCACCCAATCTTCTATGCTGCAGAACACTTACAGCTCCTGAATGGCATTCTCTCCAATGACACAGATGATGGGACCATGGAGTGGAGGCCTCCAGCAAGGACTTAACTTGTTCATTTACTTGGAAAAAAGGTGAAGAATCCACATTCAAAGCGTTTAATGGATTAGTATAAGCGTTTGGGCAAACTGTGTCAGAATTCAGATAAGAAAAAGATCACTTTTGATTGGGAAGTCTAGAAACTGAATGTATAACACAGAAATGGTGAGCAGATTTTACAACTGTACTCTTCTATAAAAGAAAGTGCAGACATTTCTGATGCTCCAAGTGATCTATTTCTTTGTTACAGGATAAAGGGAAGACAATATGAATCAATGCTACCATTTGTTACAGAAGAGTCACTATGAAAGAAAGGCAGAGTGCAGCACCGAACTTACTATTATAAAATAAATAGTCTTAATCATTTGGTGTGATGGAATAATAATCATAAAATTAGGAGGGAAAGAACTGCTTTAGTTCCCCATGGAGTATTATGGAGTCTGCCAGATGTAAAGTAGTATGTGTCAAGTTGTAGATGGAAAAATAAGAGCTTCAGCAATAAATCTATAATTAAGTAATGACTGAAGTACCAAGTGCATTTACAAACTGCGCATCATGTTGCCCCAGAGGAGGAAAACTACTTGGTCTGTGAGAGTTTTCAAGATGAGACACTTAATGGTTTGTGCAGTACAAAACTTCTGCTGGGATGTGCTACCAACATCTTCTTTGGACAGATCCAGTCATAGCAGCACTGAAAATACTCTTTTCTTTCCATGTTCTTTCCCAAATCCACAGTGTGTACTAGTTTAAGTGGAGTATAGAAACACAGAAACAATGCATTTTGGCCTCCACTGTTATTGCAAGCAATATGGTAAAACACAAATTAGAATGAGGCTAATGGCACTGCCTGCTGCAAAGCTTTACTTCCTCTCCCCTACACACAGGTGTTTGATCTGTAACAGGGACCCAATCAAGATAAATTTAGAAGGATGGTGAGTGTGGAAATATATTAACAGTTTACTTTCCTGGGACTGTGCTCCTAAACCTCCCACAAGAGTGTAAACTCAAGCCTTTTGCTGTGGTAAATGCAGCAGTTTTACAAACATCAATATTTTTCTTTTTTTTTTTCCTAAGCAGTCAGAAACAGCTTGGCCTGTACACACAGCAAGTTTTTTCAGGGTTTAGGGAAACTCAAACTTTTCAACTACTACAATGCAGAGTCTGACTGCAAGGTATGAAAGCACTTGCTCTCTTAGAGAATTAAGACTGTTAAGATCTTGAGCAATTTCAATCAAAATCAAGAGTTTACATTAGAGTTTAGGCTTCTAAATCTCTTTATGGGTTTTGAAAATTTAGTTACAAGGGCAAATCAAGAAAAATTTGACAATATCTGCTCATGTCCTTTTATTTGTAGCCTCTGTTAAATGAAAGAATTCCTGTAAGCTAACAAGTTTTCTAAAATGAGGATGCCAAATTGACTAAAGTATTTCTTGAAGGAAAGAGGAGGATTATTTTCAAGAAACTGTAATAGAATTTTCTTTTGAGGAAATTATAATAGAATTTTTTTACAAGTTGAATCTAGACTCAGTTGTTTTAAATCACTTGAATCAGAAACGTGTGGGCTTTTTCTCCCTTTTTAGTTTAACAATCTCAGGTGATTTCCAAAAGAAAAGGCTTCACTCACTAATTCACACCGTGACAAATGACTGTTAAAGTGCCTTCTGAGATTTACAGTGGGGAGCTGTTCCTTGAAAGTCACCAGTGAACATGACAGCCAGCAGGATACAATTGTCCAAGTGATGTGTGGAGGTGTTCTGTATTATGTGAATCTCCTTCCTTTCCAGATAGGTGGTAATGTGCATTTATACAGAAAGCACACCAGAATGGAGGGCTGATTTTAATTTAATCCTATAAGTACTCGGTGTAAGAACTGTTCTTTCACAAAGGTAAAATTTAGCTCTATAGTTTTAAAATTAAAGTATATACTGTAGCAAAATGACTCAAATTTTAATCTCAATACAGAAGCAGGATTTGAAATGAATTTCCAGTACCAGTTAATGTTCTTGTTATATCTGTACAGAATAGAAGAAAAATTACAGAATTGGAAAATGTAAATTTTTGTTCCATGACTGAAATTGTAAAAATATCTTGCAGCAGCATATAGAAAAGTTATGAAATCAAATGCTTTGAAGATGGGGGTTGGACTACCCACAAGTTATCTGTTCGTATTGTTTCCTTGGACACTCCAACTGCCAAACCATTCCTGCAGAGTTCAAGACATTTTTGTCAGAGCAGGCAGAGGAGAATTTGAACAGTTTATCAGAATAAGCAGTCATGCTTCAATGGTGGGAAACATTCCTGCCTTGCTAGAATTCACTAAACCAAATGCACTTTTTACATCTTCAAGAGCTTCTAAAGAAAGGATTAAACGTCTGGGTATAAATGATTTAAGAAATGTGAGGTAAACTGTGCTCTGCAAGACACTAAAGGCCTTAATAAAAAGTCAGTGATATGGAGAGAATGTAAATGCTTTTAATTTTTAACTTGGAATTCTTTCTTTACCCTCTAGCATGCTGTGGTTTGGCTGATTTGAAGCACGTGGTAACTATTTATGTACACAAAAACCTCTTCATTGTAGCTTTCCCAAACTTACATGGGAACCTACAAATAAACATTCTCTTTTATCCCCTCCTCTGCAGCAATCGACCAACTTCGAACATGTCACCTCCTCACCAGGTAGGGTGTTTTCTAATTTTATTTGTGTTGCTTTTCCACACAGCTGGTATGAATAAGGACTGATGATCAGTAGGGTTATGAAATATTTCATTGCACAGTTTACTATTACAATCACAATTTAGTGAAATCTGGCTGAATTAACAGGTGAATAGTTGTGCTAATCACTGAGTTCCCCCTCTATTTCTGCTCATTCCCCAGCAGCCAAACTGAAAGGTAAATTTCATTATTAAGGTCAATAAACATCTCAGAATATTCAGCAAATCAAAACAGTCTGTTTCACTTTCAGATACTTTCAATAATGAAAGCCAAATGTAAGATTCACAAAGGGATATTAGCAATATTTACAGAACAAGTGAAAAAGTCAAGGATCCAATCTTCTCTTTACCCTTAGCCCAGTGCCTGGGATATTTCCATGGCCAGAGGAAACCTGATCCATTGCCCTACTTGCCACAGAATTCATCCACTTGACACACACACATGCTCTAGCTGCGTTGTAGAAGTGTTCTCCATATAAAATGAGTGTAGTGTAGCATCAAACATCACCTTCAGTTTTCACAGAGAACCAAGGATCCTTTGAAAATCAAGCTTTGCAAAAACCAAAACTGGTTTTAACTTTCTTTTTTCTGGAAAAAAAACCCAAACCACTCAGCAAATTCAAGAATGCCAATAAATTATTTGAAGTAGCTTTCTTACTGAATAAAATCATTTGTCAAAGATTCAGCATGTTCTTCTGTGCACAGCAACTTCTTTTATGAAAAATAATATACAATCCAATTTGGCGGTTTGTGGAGATGACAGCCCAGAACCCATCTGTTACTGAAGCCAACTGCAAGGCTGGCTATGAATCTAAGCTATGAATGCAGAATTCTTGGGGGGAGGGGACAGAAATGCAAAAGCAGTGAGATGAAGGCTACTGTATTGAAGAAATACAGGTAAGGAATGGATTAGGAACTAGATTGTTAAAAAAAAAAGGAAAAGTCTGAGTGAGTCTCCACTATAGAAGTCCCCAAGAAGAAAAAAAAAAAATTAGAAAGCTGTCTTCAAACAGGTGGAGATCTAAGAACAAAATTCCTGAATGAGGGTTCTGTTACAATCAGCTAAGCATTTTAGCACATGTGCATTTTATAAATTAACAGGAACATTTAAAAGAAATAGGTGATCAAACTCTCATCCTAAAAAAACATAACCATTAAGGTTTCAAAGTTGAATTATGATTATGTCAGAAATATATCTTTCAACAAAAAGGAGAGGTCACATAATTTCAGTCATATTTACTATTAAATACTACCATAGGACATATAATGGAAAACCATGCTATTAAAACTGATTTGGCAACACAGAATCCTAGATGAGAGGAATAATTCCATTTCCTCTCCACTGTAAAAAACCAACAAGCATCTGAAAACCAGGAGATGGACCCTATCAGCAAAAAGCAAGCATTTTTCTAGAAGGGGCATAAGGGAAGGAGAGAAGAGATCCCCCAAGGATGAACAGATTGGGAAGATCAAAAAGAGAATGGAAGTAAGACAAAACAGAGTTTGGCTGGTAAGAGACCAGAAGTTCACAGACCACACAGATGGAAAACCCTTAGCAAACATCACACTACCAGAGGTGAGAGCAAGTGGAATTAAAAAGTTGCAGTGAACTGGAAACAGGCAGAAAAATTTTTGCAGCATCTCAGCCAAAGTCCAATAACTAAAACGAACTATCTTGATCATGTGCAGCCTATAGTAGCTGTAAGGCTACTTTAACTGTGTTTCAGTATTCAGATATTCCATTCATAGTTAACAGCCATTCAACTGAAGGGGTTACAAACCCCTGTATATTGCACACTGCTTAGGATAGAATACAAAGGATGTACTTCACCAAAACCAACCAAGAACCATTTACCTAAGAGTACAAAGACAATAAAGAAGACAAAAATAATATATACTTCTGTAATGCCAATCTTGTAAACTAATAAGAAGCTGATCTCAGGGTTCCCATAGGTCTGCAATCTTTCTCATTCAATATTTCCTGGAAGTATGTCTAATATTCTAAATATTCCTCTTGACACTATTTCTATGCAGAGCATGCATGCTTTTTCTATAATGGATAGCAATATTCCAGCAACATAGGAAGGAATGAATACTTCAATATTACACATGATAGCCTGCAGTTCAGGAAAGTAGAATCTGGACAGACAAACAACAAGTAATACACAAGATTTTTGTAAGAATGGCTCTCGTTCAGTTACTGGAAAGCTGGTATCCAAAAACACTGCTATGGTAACTTGCAGAGCTGGAGGAGAGCATGCTGCTATCACAGCCTCACGTAAAACACAATCTTGCTTGCCTTGTGGGGAATTCCCTGCACACCTTCCTACCACTGTGCAGCTGTGCCCAGCCTCAGCACGGACAGTGCATAAAGATCTAGAAAGCCATTTACATTTTTGTATTTCAGATTGTGCCAGAGATCTTTCTTGTAATGTTTGTTGGAATATTAATGAAATAATTAAAATTGACCATTAATTTTTCACCAGTTCTTTGCTGGAGTTTTCAAATGGTAACCATGGTCTGGGAGACTTTTTGTACTATAATTGTGCTATCAAGATTGTTTCAAGGATTATTTACCTTTACTTTGTTAAGTGCACATAGACCTGAAATAGACAAAAGCTAAAAGGATGCTCTGGGTTGTGCCGTTACACTATTTGCTATTTGAGACCAGATCATGCTTCTTCTGTAGAAGGTAACTTCATGAAGTGCAAGTCAAACAACTGACATCAGTGAAGTGCTTGACAGAAGTTTAAACTAGAGGTGGAAAAAGTGTTAAGCCCCAGAGTGATCCAAAAAGGTATACAAAGCATATTTTGTAAATTTTAGCCATCAAAACCCAAAACAAACAAATAAAGTTTTTAAAATAAGAAAGGTTGTGGAGTTTTTTCCTATTCCAGTAGGTGTAAGATGCTAAGATCACATTTTCTAAAATCTCAAAGAATCAGAAATAATGACTACATTACAATACACTTATAATTTTTAAACAGTAAAACCATGCTTTGATACACATACTATTTAACTCTCCATTATGTAGTTACAATGCTGTCATTTCCAACCAACAGCATTCATCTTTGTGAGTATATTAAGATGTCATTAACCATTTCATAGCTGCCTGAATAAACACCATTTGCTTAACTGCTTCAATGTAGAGCATATCCTCCTAAACAAAGGTAATATTTAGTTACATATTTTTCATGATCTTGTGATCGTCAATCAACAATAATCCATATTTCCTTAGAAAAGTAGTGAAAATCTGAACAATGTAGAACAGCATTAAAATCAAAAGTTTCTGACTGCCAAGTTAAAGACATACTCTGACAATTCAAATATATTGAATTAAAATCTGTCCAATATGTTGCCGATTTTGCTTTTCTGACATTTGACTACAAGAGAGTGTTAGTACAAAGTGGATATGACACATAATTTTGCAAGATGGGATCATGTAATAGTCTATTGAGACAGAAGGTTGCATGGTCCAGCAGAGTGGATGATGCTGGTGCTCTTCACGAAGCTGTTCATTCAGCATTTTGAAACTGAACACACATGCACATGGTTTGCTTGTTTCTTTTAATGTAAAGGGTTCTTTGTTTATGATTTTAAGGAAAACATTTGACTTGAAACAAACAAATCTTTTTTTTCTATCGGGTGTGATTAAAGACGCTGAAAGACTTGAAAGAATTCATAAAGGAATAAAATCATGGTAGTTGAGCCCATGCCGAGGATCCCAGCATGGAGAGAAACTGCATGTGAAGAAGCCTGGGTATAGAACAACGAAAGCACACCGCAATTAGCCTTTGGACAAACGGGAAAGCACGTTTTGTTTGGGACGCTCCCTCTGTGAAGGCTTTCACAGGGACACGCTCTCTTACCTGTGCTGCTCCTGCCGTGCCGCGGNACGCCCACCCTCGCAGCGAGCGCGCCGCCGCGGCCCACAACAAAGGGCCGTGCCACGGCCGGGCCGGCGGCACCGCACCGGGCTCGGCGGCCACCTCGCACCCGAGAATGCTCCCTGCCTCCTCCCCTCCTCCCCTCCTCCCGGGGCTGCCTCAGGGGTGCTTTTCTGTAGGCCCCGAAACGTGAGAAAGGGGTGTTTTACCACAGGTAGCGCCCGCACAGCCCGCTGTGTTGGTGACGGTGGGCACGGCTGGGGCTGCCACAGCCTGGTCTGCTGCCCGCGTTAACCTGGCACACCTGGGCACTGCCAGCTCCTCTGCAACGCCAGGTGTGAGCCCGCTAAGCGTTCCGTCAATTTCTGTGTTTGCTTCATTGCTCTTGGACGTAGCAGGTGGTGCAGGCCCTGTAAAAAAAGAAAAAGCACAGAGAAGTTGAACTATTTCCATGGCTAAGATTTGCAGGTAATGCCTGTAAGTGTGAGACACTCTAAAAGTCTTTTAAACACGCAGGATCAGCCCAAGCATGGCAGCCTGGAGTGTATCACATAGCAATGTGCCCTGCTGAGGATGCAGCTCTGAGCTCCATGCTGTGATTCAAAGATTTCCTCAGGTAACCAACAGGTAGCTCAATTCAGGACTCAGATTGTCTCTGCTGTTGTCATTGCATCTTTCCTTGCTTCTTTAGCACAGCTTCGGTGATTGCTGTTTCTTTAGAGAGCTGCAGTGTAGAGTCCCAGGCCGTATAAAATGCTGGATCACTGGAGGTTCATGCTTACCCTTTTTCATAGCTTGCTGCACTCAGCATTTACTATGTGCTTCTCAGAAAGCCTTGTTAGGTGAAGCAAAACAGATGTATGTGGCAAGAGTTCAAAGGTAACTGGTTCTTTGCTTTGGCTGATATAGGAAATAAATAAAATAGTGAATTATTCTGCATCCATGTTCTTGCCACTTTTACCATGCTGTGTTCTTAGGTCAGAGTTCTCTAAAAGTCTAATTTTAAAAAAGTCCAGGATCTTTCTTCAGAATATTTGTTGTGTGCTGCCCACTTTATTCTTTCTCAGCTGCTTCTCCGGGTAAAGGGGCTCTATCTTGTAAGAAAACATTGTTTCCTTTCTCTGCCTCAGTACCTTTCATCTTACCAAAACATGAGGTGAGGTGAAGCCTGTATGTTATAATGTTTTGTTATAAAAGCAAAGCAGTTAGGCTGACTGCAGTCCTTTTCTGAAGTCTATGAATCCTAGACTGGCTGGGAAATTAATAGTGTTTCTACTCTATCTTCTAGCAGCCTCATTAATTTTTCCACCTGAGTTGATTAATTTAACATGTGTTTTCATACTTGAGGAGCTAAGTAGCAGGAGAGGCTTTTGCTCTTTTTCTACCATGGAAATGCACTTCAGACAGGTAATAGCTGACTGGGAAATGAGCAACCTGGTGAGCAGTTGAGCAGAGCTAATAGAAAACAAACTCATTACTGAGGCTATAGTCATGCAATTTATACAGATGCTTAATTCTGTGCTCCGAAGTAATAGAAACTCTTTGCAATGTAAAATGCATTTTTACCTGTCTGACAGTACAATGCCTGATCCCTCTGAAAAGCTCTAAGTGTATAAAATTGGGCAGAAATGGGCTTTTAGTCAGCTGCATCCAATATTTTGATTAGTAACTCCAAACACTTGGGCAACTTTTGTCTTCAAGCAGAGGAGACACTGAGTCATCTGCTTGGAGACAGGTGCTGGTAATGAACCATTATATTGGGTCACTGTGCTCAAGCCAGGTGTTCCTTGTTAGGTGTTTGTGTTGAAGACAAGCTGTGAGCCACACTCAGGAACAAACGTAAGTTTGTACTTTTGGGATGCTTCTGGCCCTGAGAAATGTCAGAAGCATCTGTGACCCTGACTTAGGGACTGAAAATAGACTTTAATCGATCCATTTTTTTCTGTTTGTCAAAGTGGGTACAGATGGGTAGCTCTCAGTGGTTGACTCTGAAGTCTGAGAAAGAGAGGGCATTTAAGAACTGTGTATCTGAGTTTACTGCTGGTGACTGGATTTAAATCCTGGATCATACTCGGGTACAGAAAGCAAAAAAAGGTATTTGATTTTTCTTTTTAGGTTACCATATTTTTGAGGGTATATAGGTAAAACAGGTTGAAGCAATGCAAATGCCTTCTGGACTTTTTGAACAATTGTAGTGTATATGGAGGGAAACATAGGTTATTAATACTGTTCTTAATTCAAGATGTTCTGCCCTTCTATCTAAATCTGAATTATGTAATCTTCTGTAATAAAGTAAATCAGATTATCAGGTTAGGTTTTGATATTTTGCTCAATATGCTTGCAAGGTTCTCTTTAATCAGTTTATCATTGACACTCACTGGGACATTCTTTAGTGAGACACTTATTGGTAGTGAGACATTTCTTGATACCTAAAATTATTCAGGTAAAACAAAGCCGAACTTTATTGAAGGGAGTTAGAGATGGCACCTTGGCCATGATAAACTGCTCCATTTCAAGGTCTGAATGTGTTGCTTGTCCTCAGCATCGAGGTGCTGAAATAGTCCTGTCCTGCCAGACACGGTTCTGCCCTGTTCCCTCCATTGCTTTTCGAATGTCTGCCGTGGCTCAGAGACTTTCCTCCCCAGCTGATAAATTTATCATCCCAACCATTGTTTATATTCTACTAAATAATAGTCTGAGGATGGGGGAAGAAAGAACACCAGTAAATACAAATTTTTTTGACAAAAGGGTGAAGAAGGATGAGGTGTTAATGCACAATAATCCTTTCTAAGAGTTCTGTAACACAAGTAACTTGTATTTATTATCCTTTCAAGGAAGATAGTCTGGTATTGTCTGGATGGCATTCAGGTAACTCATGCACAAGGCACTTCGTGTAAGGTGTGGTCTGGGCAGAAGTGGAAAATGGTCAGTGGAAACTCCCTCTCTGCAGAGTTTGTGTGTTTATTTTTTATTTGTCTGTTGGTGTTACTAAAGGGTTAGGCAGGCTGAAAAATTGGTTGGCTAACAAGAAATAAATCGAGCTCATTTTGAGTTTTTTTTCCCAATTCTCTTTTTTTAAAATTTTTACTTTTCTTCCCCATAATTAAGAAGCATCTGGATGTTTGTGCTTGTATTGGGAACTTTGGAGCTCTCACATTTCTGCCAGGTGATCAGTTCTCACTCAAGTGTGTCTGTGTGGCTTTGGGTTTAGGGCTAGAACAGGGAACTACAGTACTGTCAGTGCTGGCAGTCCATGGAACAGTTCTGCACTTTTGGGAGTGGAATAGAATATTTAGGAACTCAGCATTCAGAGTTCAAAAATTATTTGGGGTTTAGATTAGTAAACTGTACTTCATTAATATTTTATTTACTTAGGCTGCAGTTTCATTTCCAAAATAGTCTGTAGAAAAAAGCATCATGACTATATCTGTCAGATGGAAGTCTGAAGAGTCCTTGCAGATAAATAATCCTTACATCAGAAAACTGAATTGCAGCATTAAGAAAGGTATACTTCTCAGTTAGAAAACAACATTGTTTACTTTTTAAAGAAATTTTTTACCATCTTTTTTTTTTTTTCCTGGGGCTTTCAGACCATCAACTGCAAAAGCAATCTCAAATCTGAAGTAGATGTGCATTATTGGACTAAAATTGGCTGTTCTAGACTGAGTCTCAGCATCCTGGAATCTGAATGGATCTGAGAGGTTAAATCAAATCAGGAGCAAAAGCTGGTGAGAGGTGTGTTTTGAGGACACTCCCTGTTTACCTACATTGGTACAGGATTGTTATTTAATGAGGTGGTGTATGACTAAAGACTACATCAGTGAATGTCTGAATGGGTTTAAACTCATTGACTGCAATTTTGAATTTTTAAAACTACTGCCCACTGATAATCCTTAGTAATGGACCTTGGCCAGGATGCCAAAGGGGGCATTGGGCTGGAGGAGGGCACAATGACCTGGAATTTCTATAGCCTTTGGTTCACCTTTACCCAGTATTTGTGCTTTTTTGGGGCTGATGGAAAGCAAAGGGATGTTGCTGAGCAGTGCAACATTTGTAGAGCCCACAGCACTTTGAGATTGTACTTTTAGATCCCTAGCTCCACAATATCTCATTCTTGCACATTTTCTTCATGCAATCTAAAATTTCTTAGGCCTATTTTGTGTGTCAGTTACTGCTGGGTGAGGGCAGCCTGTTTTCTCCATTTTTGTGACCATAACACCAAATCTGCTAGTTCAAGGAGTAACTGTTTATTTCCATTTCCATTCCAGCCACTGCATGGACTCTGCCTTATTCTTTTGTGTCATTTCCTATTCAGATGATTACTTGTCTTGCATCTTTTCCTAACAGCCTCTGTTCACACACATTATAATGTGAAAGCATTGTCATTTTCTTACTTCTCCCTTGCTGCAAAGGAGTTGTCACTGCAATCCCACTCTTCTCTTCGAGATCCCTTTCTTAAAAAGGACTTGCTAGGGAGTTAGGACAATGTTAGCTTATTGGGTTTGTCATTTTTTGTTTCCTAGTTTAAGTGTACTTTGTTACACCTTACAGGGTTCTTGGCTTTTGGGAATAAGGCCCATTTTTGGTTCATTCTCAATTTTACAGTACAGTCTGGGGGTGGGGTCTGAATATTACCATAGCATAAAAATGACAGTGTGGCCCAGTAAGTTTCTGCAGAAAGAAATGCTTGTGTCACCTCTTTGCTAGGTAGCTGTGTCGTGTGCTGGACTAGTAACAGAGAGAGTTGATGGCAACTTTAATTGTCCTTTAGGAAAGTGCAGCCATTGGGGGAATACTACTGATATGTAATAAAACTGTGTAAAAAATTATGATTTTTTTTTCAATCTCCAGACTGCTCCATGCTGGTTTTTGTTGTTTTTTGGGGTTTTTTGTGTTTTTTAAACGATTATTTATTTTTAAGCAAGTCTTGCTATTCTTATATACCATTAAATCTTTATATATCCTATTTACTTTTTGTTGTCTATTTTGCACATCTCTTTATTTTATTGTCTGATACACCTTCCAGAGTGCAATGCTGCAGTCTTTGGAATGGTTTAAACTTCAGGGGAAAAAATGTTCTTGGAGTCCTCCTATCTTTCCACTTGATGCCTGTTTTTCTAAATGGCTGTGCAGTAGCAGACTGTTCTGCTGGCATGAAAGGTTTGATAGTGATTCAGAAACAGTAACAGACTGAAATAGCCCAAAGTGAGAACAGAGTTTTAAGGTCACTGTAAAGCTCCAAAGCTAGGGCACAAAGCGAAATGAGGGATTTCAAATTTGATAATTCCTCTGAAAGCATTAAAAAAAAAAAAAGAAAAAAAAAAAGGAGGGGGTTTCATGTATCTAATTAAACTGCAGTGTTGGTAGGTAGAAGGCATGTTTTCCATAGCCCCGTGAGCAGGACTCTGCACTGCAAGCACCATCTTTAGAGAGTTGTTTGAGACACAGGGCATCCAATATGACCTGATCCTTTTATTTATTGTTCTGTGCTAAGCCATCAGAGACCAGATCAGAAAGGGACAGTGCATGCTTCAGGGCCACCCGGGGGCTGGTGCACCCCGGCCCTCTGGCACCTGTGGTGACCTGGAAAGGAGCTGTAGGAACAAGAGAGCAGCAGCACTGCGTCACGGGAGAGCAAGCTGCTGGGAAATGGTGATAACCTGGGAATTGCCTTCCAGTAAATCTTCACTTGGCTGCGAGTAGGAGGACTAACTTCATTTAAAAGTAGGGTTACTGACAGCTGCTTTTATATAGGAGGAGAACATCTTTTTTTGCAAAGAACACCCTTTCAAGTAATTTTCACTTCACTTTTGAGTATAGAGCACCAAGGCAGGAGAATGAGGTGGTACTTAAACACAAGTAATCAGAAGTAGGTTTGTATTACTTTTAGAATTGGACATGATATATCTCCTGTCTAAGCACGTGCTGTTATCTAATTTACCTGTGAAGAAGCTGAAGGAATATTCCTAAAGAATTCCTAATACTGTGTTTCTGTTTGCAAGGGTGCTCCCATGGCCCGGTCTTGGTAAAATGGCCCGAAGAGCAACAGCTGTTAAGACAGGAATGCAAGTTCAAGCATCCAAACCAGTCTGAGAGTGCCTGTGACACAGCTAATCCCGTTAAAGGGGATAACGGACCGCTAGGGAGTTACCAAGTGAGTTCTGAAATAAGGGAAGGGCCAATTTGGAAAGAAATGTACGGGACAAATGAAATTGTAACAGGAGGGAAAACAGTAGGAATGGAGCAAGTGGTCAAAACCAGAAGAGGTGAGTTTGACACTTTGTTGTACATTCATCCCCGCCATCACAAACTCTGTGTGGACATGCCAGCAGCCTTTTTCCCTCTCGGGCAGTGACAGGGCAGGTGGGACAGGGCAGCTGGGGTGTGGTGCTTCCTCCCTGCTGTGTGCATTAGCAGGTGGTAAGGAGCAGCAAAGTGCACAGTAAGTACCCCCATCTCCTACAGGGGTACCTGTGAGAGGGAAACTGTGTGTATAGCTGTGGGTGGGTGGGTGCACAGCTTTGTGTGCATGATTAGAACTTTGGGGGATTAGTGAAGAAAGGTTCTTTATTTGTTAGGTGTTTGTTAACATTTTGTTTAACAGTGTATTGCCCATACTGAACCTGAAAGTATATTCCACTGATTGCCAGTTAATTGTGTTCTATTAATAAATCAATAAACCAGTTTGATTATGATTTGGTTTAAATGAAATAAAATGAGCAGTTTTTCCCTGTCACACCCTTAGGTTGTGATTGTAGCAGTTATGTGATGTGTTAATATAATTATGAGTCACAGAAGTCGTGTGCTAGTGGGAGGAGAGACAAATGTTGAGGTTGCAAAGACAATCTCACTATTAATACAGTGGGACAGGACGTTTTCATGACAATTGTTGGGCAAAGCAGTGGCTGATGCTTCTGTGTGCTCTAATGAGGTCATTAAACTCAAGTGTGACAGCAAGCACGCTGTTAGAACATGCTGAAATTATACTGGCCGGAGATGCTATTTCAGCTGTGGCTAATTAAGCTTCTATTACCAGTTATCATTAGCCCCCTATGGAATACATTGACTTCCTGAGATCTGTGTTCCCTAACACAAAATGGCTTCCAAACACTGGTCTCAAAATTATTCTGGTTTGGACAAACACTCTGAACTTTGATGTTAAGCCTCCATGTTGAGTAAGGAACTAATAAAACCTGAGTACCTTATTCTGACCTCACACTGACTCTGCTTTGTGGAGAAGTTTTGGGCAAGATAACTTCCAACCTGTACTTTCCTATGATCTCACACCTTGACATGCAGTTTTGCTTGTACAGGGAATATGTGGTGATATTGTGGCTGTCTGGCTGTGTCCACAGAAGTATTTTGAGTGCAGTCACACCAGCTCTCAAAGCAGTAGCTCTGCTTCCTTAGATGAAATCCAGCTGCTCTTGGTTGCATAACTACTTTGATGTTTCTGCCTTTCTCATGAGTAGGAGGTAGACTCTAAAGATGAGGTTTATTCTCCTTGCCTTAGAGGTCCTGAGGCATGGTTTGTCTGCATGTTCTGTTTTGGTAGAGACTGGAGGTGGCTGAACAAAGTGAGACCTGAGTAAAGACAATCGATCTTGAACTGATAGCCCATGGAAGAGGTAAGGAAGGAAAGAAAGTTTAAGCTCCTGATTCTATTTCCATTTGCCTAGGGTAAGTTTAATAAATGACCTAAGAAGATCACAAACCCAGGACTGGAAAGGACTGAGTCTGGTCCCTTACTTTGTGATTGAAGATGGTTTTTTTTCTATAGGCCTATGTTATGTGTATACAAATATTGCTTCAAAGCTTTACCAGCTGAGTCTTCTAATTTTCAGTTTAAATTTGTTCATAGACATTTTATATCTGTTTTCACATGCTTATCTTTTAGCTTAAATAGTTTTAGCAATGCCTGTATTTATAAGAGCAGTCAGGAAATTTGTGATACCACTTCCAGTTCTGGTTCAGCTGTACCTGAAAATATCTTTGACTGTATTTCAAGTCCATAATTATTTGACAAGTGGTTTAATAACCCAAAGGCAGTTTGAAAAAACCTGAACCAGTTTGAGCTTTGTGACATCAGACTATTTAATACTTAAAACTGGAGAAAATGCAACTTCAACAGGTGCATGAAATATCCATTTACTGATAAGGTGTGCACCAGTAACTGCAGACTGGATGCAGATCGATCATCACGGGGTCATGGAGCACAGTGAGAGTTCATTCTCCACAGAGGTCATTTGTCAAGGGGAAGGGAAAGGAAGAGTCATCTTGCACTTTGAAGTCGTTTCTGTACGAGAAACAGCTGAATGCCAGTTTTACTAAGACCATTTCTTAGAATTGGTGACTGAAAACACAGCCCAAAGTTAAAAAATAAGTATTCCATTTTAAGAACAGAATGTGAATGCTGTGGAATTCAGGTTTGATCTGAGATCTGTTCTGTAGGCACTCGTTTTTATCCTATAGCAGCACACTAAGCTAGTGATTTTTAAGGATGTGTTATGTGGGTTTTTGGGAACATATACAAGATGGATCTGTGTGTACCTCATCCAGTCAGACATCACCACTGTGGGGCACCTGGCCTGTAGCTGTTTTATGTCTATCTCCTGTGAGCACTTTGTACTATGACATTTTTTTCTCCCTAATTCTCAATCTCAAACAATCCTCTTCGTATGATCTACATTTCCACTGGAGAGCACTTGTAAAGCCAAGGCATTTCATGAAACTGTTGTCGATAAGACCATTGCTTACATAGACCCATGGGAAGTTCCTTTGATAGGCATATAGTTCTTTTGCATAGTTTTATATTTTTCTTTGGAAGGTTCATTATCTCTGTTACAGTCCATTCAAATCTTCCATCTTATAATTTCTCATGTGATACTGAGCTGCTTCAACATCATCTGGGTTTATTTAATAAGGAATGTGACCAAATACATTTCCTTTGCTGTGGGCAGTTGGTGACCCAGTGGATGACCCCTTAGTCACCCTGTACTTTTGCCTGCTTTTTATTTTGATTGTTTGCAACATATATTTTGAATTATATGCGTAGAAAAGTTCATTTTTACACACAATTAACCTGAATTTGTTTTCTAACTAAGCATACAACACACAAGGAATTGCAAAATAATTTATTTGTACAACTTTTGGATATCAAAAGACATAACCTTACATGATCATGGAAGGGATAAATATGGGGAAAAAAAGTGTGATGTAAAAATGAGCAGACCACAGGGAAAGGAATGTGTCGACCTAAATTGCCAGGCATTTGTTTATTTATTCATTTAGCAAGGTTGAGAGGGGGTTTAAAAAAAAGAAACTTGTGTGTTGCAAGAGGTTTAGGGGAAGTGACTGCTGAAATCAGAGTATAAATGTTTTGCAAGGGCAGTCCATGGACCAGTTAAGTAAAAAAGCAGTGGAAATAACACAAAGTAATGAAAAAAAGTAGGCTACAATACTGGATGTGTTTGCTGAGTTTTTGAATCTCTAGAATGTCGTTCCTGGGCTATGCAGCTCTGCTCTTGTGTTGGATGCATTGTGCTGCACAAAGAGGTAAGCTTTAACTCCTCTCTTAGAGTATATGTGAAGGTGGTAACTAAAGCAATATGCAAAGGCTTTGTAGGTTTTTTTCATGAACTTCTGACAATAATTGACATTTCTTCTGGCAGCTTTTAGTACTTTTAGTATTTGGTGTCCTGTCATAGGATTATTTTCACCTATTTATTTTGTTGTTGTTAATCTTGTTGTTATTAAAGTTGCCCAACTTTTCAAATGCTTTATGTCACTATAAACTGGAGCCAGACAACTAATTTTCTATTAATTATGTTTGCTAATTATTCTGATATCTAAAACCAGGAAGCAACTGGTAGATTAAAGTAGAAATGCACATTTATGGAATATTTTGTTTCTGTCTGGAATAATCTGTAAGGTGATCTGAGGAAGATGAATGATTACTACATTGACTGAAAATCTTCTAATATATCTATTGACTGACTGGTTTTAGTCTAGGAAAGGAGATAAATATACACAGGTGTGCTTTTTTCATGTTTGGAGAGGTAGCTAGTATTCTATGTATCTTTTCAGAAACCTCTGATGTTTTGTGTTTCTCTGTTCAACGTATTTTTCTTGGTTTGTGTTTATATTATTCAGTGTATCCTTAGTTATTTAATTTGTTTTCCTTATGTCTGAGTTTCTTGGCATAGAGTGTTGTGCAGAGGGTGCAGTGTGGTTTTGAGCTGGTATGTGTTTGCTCAGTTCAGGTTGGTTTTAATTTCAGTTGAAAGTTATGAAGACCTTACTAATCAAAAAGATACAATGGATTTTACTTTGAAAAACTGAAGAATCAGGAAGTTAAAGGAATGTCCTATCTTAATTAAATATAAATAAATATTGCCTCAAAGGAACTAATAGTCTAATTTGTTTGCAAAGAAGTGCAGAAAACTCCTGGAATTTGAAATGAAAGTTTGCCTGAATTTGCACTTTGTTTTTACAATGCTTTCTTTAGGTCAGGGAGATTGGAAAGAAATGTGAATGTAGCAAAATTTGGTTTATCCAGGACAACTATTACCACGGGTCATGTAGGATTCTTGTTTAAGCTTCCTGCTGAAAGTCTGTGAGAGTTGTGGACGGTCTTCTGAGAGCTGAGGACTGGAAGCCGCTTGCACCTGGATTTGTAATTGTGCTTGTACTTTTTAGAAGCTGCTACCAGCATATTGTTGGCAAAAAAGCAGCTTGAGCTATTTCTAACTGAGGTCAAGTCACATGTAAATACTGAATGAGTAATTGCAGCTTTCCTGGTCTGTCAGTAAGAAATTTGAAGGTATCCATTCTGTGCATGTTTTTTAATATAGAAATAAAACCCTCTGGTATTGGTGAGTGCATGATGGAATTAATATAGTTTTGAAGTACTACCTGCCAGCAGATTTCTTCACCTCAAGCTACTAAGAAAGGGCATACACACACATACATATATATATATATATACACACATGCACATAGTCTGACACTTGATGGTAACACGTAGTTTAACATCAGGGCAGGAGTGGGGAAGAGTTGAGATAAAACCCAGCAAGACCCAGCAAATCTTAGTAATGGTGAAGAGACTAAGGAGATTATCTTTCATCGGGGTGAGGGGGGGGTTAATTTAAGCAAGGAAGAGTTAAGAGGCTGCATTCTGCACAACAGACAATAAAAATATGATCCAATTCAGAGGGAGGAATAGAGAAGCTCTCACTTTACTCACTTTACTCAATAACCTATTTTTTAAATTATAGATTTCAGTGTGAGCTCTCAGCTTGCAAACTGAAAGTGCTAATTCAAACAAGGTATAATTAGAAATATATGGAGTTAGAAACATTCTTTTTCTTGCCATTGAAAAGAACTTTTGGGGTAAACTAACAATTTTTAACACATTTGAAAGAACCAGCTAGAGGATTCCTGTTCGTTTTGCTTATTCCTACATTTTGCAAAAAATGTTGTTAGAATTTGAATCTGTCTTTTCTTGCTAAAAAAGCCTCTCCTACGTTTTTTAGAGTAGCCTAGTACCCTCTAGTGCACAGAAACAATAACTTTTATTCAGATGTAATCATTCATAGGAGGGAGAATACTTATCAAAGTAATGGGAAAAAATAGGTGTGGGCACACTCTTCCTTTAGCACATCAGCAGTATTGTCAAAGCTTGTCTAATTCTTTGGGCTACTTAAAACAGCCAAACTAAAGTTATTAAAGCTCAAAATGAACATTATTTCCAAATTATACAGTTTCAAATTATGTAGTTTTTTCTTTGCAACAATTTTTTCCCCCATTTTTAAAACAATTTTATAAAATTATGCCTCTAATTTGGTTGGTACTCCCCTGACTGAAATACAACAAATGAGTTCTCAAGGGTGTGTATTTGTAAACTCAAGTAAAGCTTACTTTCCACACTTTGGGATTTCTAACACAAAGTGAGCAGATAAAATATACCTTTTTCCACATCAGCTACTTAATGTGTGCAGTGCAGTTCAGTGAGCTTTAACTCCACATCCCTCACATGAGGAAAGATCCCAAAGATTTTCCCCCAGTCCTGTTTCCAGGCAGCACCTGGACAACCCATAGGAATGTTTCAGTGAGAATAGTGCTGCTTTCTCAAACCCGTGGCCTCGCAGCCAAACTGGGGAAAGGACACCTGTGCCAGGTCTCTGCTGAGTAATGCATCCACTCACCAAAGGATTTCCTTCCCTGGTGGACGTTTCTTCTCCCATTTACTTTCTATACAGAGATTTCATTCCTCTTCCAAGGCTTTATTCCTCAGGGCTTGTTTTATTTATTCCTGATGAATGCTCACCTTTCATGTTCAGATGGAAAACAGAGTTCATTGCATTTAATTAGCTAGGCTGTTTAGAGACTGTTACTCTGGGTGAAGATTCAGCTTCCAAAATGTGTATATTTCAGTCACCCAAGCACTGAAAATTAGTCACTGAAATTAGGGCAATTATTTATTGACAAAATCATTTAGTCTTTCATTAACAGTTTCCCAACATTTGCTTCTTTCCTCTTTTGTCTGACTTTGCTCATTCTCAAACTGTTGAGGAACTTCTTAATAAAATTAATTCAGGTTCATTTGTTGTAGTTCATATGGACGTGGCTGTACATTTCATGTGCACTGACGAAGAAAGGAGCTTTTGGGCAAGGACTGTAGCATACTGAGCTAATAAGAAAAACCAGACACCACCATCCACTCCCCAAACTGAGTCAAAATGCTAGGAAGCTAAAGGTCAGAGTGAATACCCAGTATTAATTATATTGTGTAACAAGGAACTTGTAAGTAAGAAACAAGAGGAAATAAGTTTTGGAATATCAGGTGATCTGAGCCTGGAGAGAAAGTTTAGGCAATGTAAAGGCGAGGGGAGGTTTGGCAGAACTTAATCAAATGCCATGTGAAGTAATGTCAGTAAAGGTGGTGGTGGGTGGAGAAGAAAATAGTTTGAAAGGAAACTCCAGAGTGCCCAGAGCTGTTCTCTGTGGCAGTGGAAGGACAGGCCTGGAGCAGCTCCTGCAGCTGGAAGGGCAGGAGGTGTCTGCAGCCAGAACCAGGGCACTGATCTCCTCTCAGGCTGTGTAAGTAAAATCTGTTTCATGAACCATTACTGTCCTGGGTGGTTCCTTGGCACCTGGCTATTCCTGTGTCCTTCTAAATGTCTACTCACATTCCTACAAAATGTGGATCCTTGTCACTTTCCTATTTTGTGCTGACTCACTAGAAAACACTGATCACAAACGGCCCCAGGATTTCTTGCTGCATTTCCTATTGCAAGATTGTTTGGGTGTTTGTAGCATGTACTTCAGTCACCAATGTTTTTATTTAAAATTTTTAGCTTGTGAAGAACCTCCTCCTAGGAGGGTAAAAGAAGTGCCTACTAAAAGATGGGACAAGCCTCCCTATCCACATGGAACCCTAGCAACATACAGTTGTCGGCCCGGATATGTAAAAATTGGCCGAGTTGCGTTTCGGTGCATTAATGGAGAGTGGAAGCAGCTGGACCCAGTGATAGAATGCAGAAGTAAGTGTTTATGCAAAATATCTGCAGACATTTGATCTGGCAGACCATATTCCTTGCCAGTGATGTCAATGTGAAATTGTACCTTTACTTGTAAATTACTGGTTTCTGCACTCTTTAAAATATCACTTTAAAAAGGATGTGTGCATAAGGGAAATTTTTTTAAGTTCCTTTTGTCCTGATCAAAGGATTTATATTTTTCTTTACAGAAGATCTTATTCTAGACTAGCCTTATTAACCCTATTTACATTATTAAAATCAATTATTAGGTTCTTAGAAGCTTGCTTTCAAAATTTTTTAGTCTAAGCAGGATAAAGAACAAACCTAGCTTCTGAATTTGAGACAAGAGACAGCTTATTCAACTATATCTATGAAAGATACAATTTCTTGCAAGTGGGAAATTATTTTTCCCTGCCTTTCCTTTTAAGCTGTAATTCACAGTTAGGATGAGAGCTGCTATTTATTATCTCTAGCATACTGTTCTGAGAGTTTTCAAGTATCTCACACCCTCATAAAGAATTCATTACTGAAGAAATTGAAGTTTGTTATCATTAGTCAGTAGATACTTCTTCTCTATAATAAATGAGCTTTAAACACAAAGGAATTTTAGAAACAAGGGGTTATTATTGTGTATCTAACATACAAAATTTTTACTAGTACAATATAAGATTTGAGAATATAAATCCTGGGTGTTGTTCAAACAGAGATTAATACACACTGTGAGTAAGAATTAAGTCACTAATAACTTTTCTTACATTTTTGACTTAGTCCCTGTCTCAATGTTCAGATTTCGTTGTGTGACTAGTGAGTGAACACGAGCCCGTCCAGAATTTGGTTTGCAGCATGTTTTAGCAAATGCTGCCACCCAGTGAGCAGCGGCTGCCACCGGCAAGGAGCGCGTGGGAGAGAGGAGGGGATGCTCTGCTCAGCCTGGGGAGCACGGGGTGCTCTGCTCAGCCTGGGGAGCACGGGGTGCTCTGCTCAGCCTGGGGGAACACGGGGTGCTCTGCTTAGCCTGGGGAGCACGGGGTGCTCTGCTCAGCCTGGGGGAGCACGGGGTGGTCTGCTCAGCCTGGGGGAACACGGGGTGGTCTGCTCAGCCTGGGGAGCACGGGGTGCTGTGCTCAGCCTGGGGAACGCGGGATGCTGTGCGCAGCCTGGGGGAACACGGGGTGCTCTGCTCAGCCTGGGGAGCACGGGGTGCTCTGCTCAGCCTGGGGAACGCGGGATGCTGTGCTCAGGCTGGGGGAACACGGGATGCTCTGCTCAGCCTGGGGGAATGCGGGATGCTGTGCTCAGCCTGGGGAACACGGGGTGCTCTGCTCAGCCTGGGGAACACGGGATGCTGTGCGCAGCCTGGGGAACGCGGGATGCTGTGCTCAGCCTGGGGGAATGCGGGATGCTGTGCTCAGGCTGGGGGTACGCGGGATGCTGTGNCGGGATGCTGTGCTCAGCCTGGGGGAATGCGGGATGCTGTGCTCAGACTGGGGAACGCGGGATGCTCTGCTCAGCCTGTGGAACACAGGCCCTCGGCGGGACAGGAGACACAAACATTGATCGGGAGTTTCCATTTCCTCTGAATCCCACTGCTGCAGGTCTCGGGCCTGCTCAAACATATCTTCGTTGGTAAAACAGAGGTTGTTGACAGGCCCCAAGAAGTGAATGGCCTTACTTGACAAGAATCAGGAAAGATTTCTGCTGAGGAGGGGTAATGGGTTTCAGCTCTGCAGTCCATGTTATGAGATCAGAAGAGGATGAGTGAGAGTGTTCATCTTCGCCACTCTTTTGGGAAGCCAAAACAAAGAGTTAGGGCCAAGCCATAAGGAAAGTCCTGTGGGGAGCTTTCAGCAGTAGGCACTAAGGACCAGAATAACTCCTGTGGCTTTAGATAGCAACACTTCACTCAGCACAGTCCCCAGCAGATTCAGGAAATTTCATTTCTATCGTGAATGGATTCTCTACTGGAGGCTTTGGTGCAGATTATGTCACAAATTGTATGAAAATTGCCATAAATTTGTCATAAAACTGAATTTGAGTTCAGTCTTTGTAAAGGAATAAAACATGCTAATTTGTGTTTTGGGGTTTGTTGTAAGTAGGTTGGTTTTGGTTTTTTTTTAAATAAGCATACTCTAGTATGTTATCATTGAAAACTATGAAAATAGTGGTAAAAAGGAGATATTAATCAAACTTATGCTGAACATTTCAGAATTTTTGAAAGCCCCTAAAGACCCATACTGACAACTAATCACTAGAAAAATGCTGTCTTTCTCATTTTCACATGTATGGTGTAAATAAGGCTTTTTCCCTTTTGTTTTCAACCAGATAAGCCCTGTGGACATCCTGGAGACACTGAGTTTGGTTTCTTTGAACTTACCAGTGGAAGTGAATTTGTTTTTGGTGCCAGAGTTGAATACAGATGTAATGATGGGTAATACTCATTTAATTTAATGCGTGGGAATTAACATAAGGTGTTAATTATACTGTCAGTTATACATTTGTTCTCTGTAATACAGTTTACTAATATTTAACACTTGCTTACGTGTTGTAAAAAATGTTTGAAGGAATTCCTGGCAGACTCACTAACATGTCTTCACTGAATGCTTGAAAGAAATCCTCTATCTATCTTCTCCAGTGAAAACTGCAGCAAGTCAAATACATGGTATTGTGCCTGTGTCTGGATATTTTCCTCCTGAAAAGCAAATCAGCTTTGGTACAGTGCTTTAGCCATGCTTTTGCAGTTGTTAAGTTACTGGAATCTAGCCTGAGTTCCACAAAGAGAATTCCAAAAATCAATATTCTCCTTAATCCTTTCAGTTTCTCACTGTCTTTTCAGAGTAGCTGTCCTTCCTGTGAGTGCATTTGTTATGTAGCCAAAGCTTGCTATCTCTGTAATGAAGAAGCCTTCTTCCTTATTCCTTCGTACTCTCTGATTTGATTTGATATTTTTTCCATATGCAATTAAAAGAAAGCACACAGGGGTAATGCAAGTGAAAAACTACTCAGTGCTGTCACATTTTGGTTATTCTATGCTGGAATACCTGAAACCATCTTCCTTTGCTTCAAAAACAGCAGCAGTGTTGTTTCTGTCACATAATGAAACTGTATTTTAGCATTTTTTGCTTTTTATTTGGTAAGATACCAGATGCTCAGCCACAGGAATTACCGTGAGTGTCAGGCAGATGGATGGAGCAATGACATCCCTCACTGTGAAGGTAAATGGAGTTTGACATTAAATTCTCTATTAAACTGTCTTTTTATCTGTCTGATACTATCTAAAATAGTCTGTGGTTGCTTTACTAGCATTAATTCACTTATGTTTAAAGTCAAGTTAGGCAGCAGAGAAGCTCTTACAGTGACTTCTCAGCTCTTTTAGTCCAATGAGCTTTTGTTAAAAACCCTTCACAAAGTGGAGTCCTGTCACTTCCAGACTGGCTTAAAGCTCTGCCTCACCCAAAAGTCCTGATAGAGTAGCTGCCTGCGAAACATGGTTGCAAAAGGCATTTGGGATGATGAGTTTCAAACCAGTGTGAAGGCATGTGTGTTTTTTAGCTACTTTCCTCCTCCATCCTTGTGATCATCCTAAGCATTAAGGTTTTGTCTCCCTATTAGCATACTAATGTAGAAGACATTCAGTAAGCAAGAGTGAGAGCAAGGCCGACGCAGACATCAAGACTTAATAGACTGGATGGCTCAGATTATGGTTTTAGAAACCTTTTCACCAGTTTCAAGCCTGTATGATCATGAAAATAAGGTTCCTGCTCTTCACAGGGATCACACAGGGATCATTTTTAACTGCTTTATTTTAACATATGTGGGCAGCGTGACATTTTTGTTTGGGTTAAGTATCTGATGTCAGGAAAGGGTCTCTAATTAAAGTAGATATCTCGACTAGAGCTTGTTGTCTGTGGTTTAATATTTCTGTGGATTTAGATACTTTGAATTTAGTTTACTAAATTTTGAGGGCCCTCACATTTAGGTATTGAGGTCTGTCTGCATCATATGGAGCAAGGGTTTCCAACATTTTTTGTCATGTCTCACCAAGATACTTCAGTTTCAAAGTCCTCCTAAGTAATTTCTGTCATGGTTGAGTTTTCACTGAAATATGATTGCCTGTGAAAGAATTTGTAGAGTGTCCTAAATGTGAAGAACCCATGAGACAAAATATGAGCTCATGGAAAAGGCAGATGACTTTTAAGATGGCAAATGTCAGAGAGAAGTAGCTTTGGTAAACAAAACAGAGTCCACTTTTGTACCTGCTCAGTGATATCCATGTAAGCATGTAAGAATGAGCTTTGATAGTCATTTCCCCCTTTAATAAGACATATCTGATGGGATAAGTTAATTCTTTTTCTTTTCTGCAGGGAGGTACAAGAGCTCTAATTAATGTCTGCCATGGTGTTTGTTTACTTTAGTAATATAATTGCTCTGATATCCTTAATGAGAATTTTTGTTAATAACTGAACTGAATTATTTTTGTTTATAACTGAACTGAATTAGAATTTTAGTTTATAACTACATACTGTTTTAGGCAGTGTATAATGCAGCACTGTTCCAGGTAGCAAACTGTCCATAGCAGACTCAGTTTGGCACAACTCTAAACAAACTGAGGTTGGCAAATATTAATGGTTTCAGTCAAGGCTCAGCTAACCATCCACAGAATGCAGGATCCTAGGATAATTTAGGTTGGGTGAGGTCATTGAATTCAGTGGATGCTCCGTCTTTAGCCTTCAAGGGAAGAGGATAATAAGAGAGGGTCTAAAAGTTTCTTCCTATGTCACTCTGTCTTTTTGCTTAGGACTTTGTATTACACTTGCAGCAAATGGTATCTGAATACATAGCTAGAGTGTATATTTTTTAAATGTGTAAGGAAATTACAGTGATTTTTTTGTATTTTAACTTTCTTGTGTGTCAGCTTATTTTACAGACTAGACCTCAAAATTACTTTTTTTTTCCTTTCCTTGTTTTGTTTTTCCAGTGATAAAGTGTTTACCTGTACAAGAACCTGAAAATGGAAGGATAATTATGACTGGTGCATTTGAGCTAGGCCAAGAATATTCCTTTGGCCAGGTTGTAAATTTTGAATGTAATGCAAAGCACAAGCTTGTTGGAGCTAAAGAAATTGTTTGCTCTGCTAATGGAGAATGGAGTAACAACGTGCCCCAGTGTGAAGGTAAAAAGGACACTATTTACTGTCATTAAGAAGCTTTGTTCTCACAGACTCCTAAATCATGGTTACCATATGGGAAGCCACAAAGTTTTCACTGCAGTTAAGCTTGGTTTGTCTGTAAACAATCTCCAGTGCATATATGAAAAAGTAGGATAAGAAAGAGAGATATAATAGTACTGGATACTAATATAAGGATAATAGACCATCTGTTTGTTCCATATTTTTCCTACAAGCTGTGTGTTTTGCCAGGCTGCAGTCAAATTCTTTGATATGTCTGCATAAGAGTCAACCACTTCAGTGTCGATTTAACCAAAGTAATCAGAAACAGCTTTGAATCTGTGTAAACCAAGTTTAGTTAACAAGTAGGATTTTAATTCTTAGGGTATATAGAATACAAAAAAAAAAAAGATTTTTCTTTCCTCACACTAATATGTTTGAAAAAGTTGGAAGGTTCATGTTCAGTTTTTACAGAACCCCAGAATCAGTGAGGTGGTGTGGGACTGCTGAAGGCTCCTTTTTGGGCAAGTTGCTCAAAAACATGTTCAGTCAGCTTTTGATATCTCCAAGGATGGAGATGCACAGTTTCTCTGGGTAACCCACTGCAGTGGTTGAACTCTATAGTAAAAACTTAGAAGTGGCATTTCCTGTATTTCAGTTGTTGCCCGTTGCTTCTCACTGTATGGCTGGTGGCCACTGAGAAAGGTCCAGTTCCAGCACCTTCGCTTCTGCCTGCCCCACTGGAGCCAGGAATTTACTCGTGTCAAAAAGACTGTCCCTCCTCCCCCAAGCCTTCTGTACTCCAGACTCTCTTAAACCTCTTTCTATTAGTCAGTTGTTCCAATTCCTTAATTATCTTCCTGTCCCTCACTAGATCTGCTCCACTATGTCCAGATCTTTCCTCTACTGGGAGTTCTGCCCTGGAGAGATGCAGAGGGGCAGCATCACCCGCTTTGGCCTGCTGGCAGCACTTTTCCCAGGGGAGCCCAGAATGTTTTCTTTGCTGAAAAGGCCCCTGTCCAACTTGTCCATCAGGACCACCAGCTTTTTTTTCTGCAAAACTGCTTTTCAGCCAGTCAATCCCACACTGCCCTGCCTGCAGCTGGCACTGGTGGATGGGATTATTCCCCCTAGTTTCTGAACAAAGAATGGATGGGATTGGATTGTCAGGGTATGAGAATGAATCCCAGGAAGATTATGGTAACAAACACTTAAATATTCAGAACATCAATTTCTTAGATTATGTCTATGTTATTTGATCATGAAGTGTGTGTAGAAGAGCAGAATACACTTATCAGGATGCCAAATACATTTACGGTTTGTTCACAATTCCAATACTGCTTTTTGCTGCTTTGAAACCCCCATTTATTATTATTTTGTACAGCATGAAGTGGAATTAAACATTTATGCTTGTAACTTTTCCAGAATATAGTGGATTTCATTAAACAGTGACAGTTCCCATGAGCTATATTTCATTTTACACACAAAGCAAATTTAGTAAAAGAATCCAAGAGAACTCTTGGGTGTCCTGTTCTGTGACCTAGGAAACAAAACATTGAATATCTTCTGGCTTTATGAATGTATTTTTAGGAAACTGCAAGATCTTGGTGGTTTTATTTGGTTTGGCAAGGAACTGGGAACATTGATGTTCTTTTATAGATATTAAGCATTCTAGTGTCAATTTTTCAGATACTTTAAATTCTTTTCTCCTTTCGATGTCATGATTTAACTAATAACCCACTGGCCCTGAGACCACATTAGGTTTGTTGGAAATTACAAATAAATTATCTGAAAAATAGAAAATCCTAAATTTCAGCTAGCCTAGTGTCTTATTTTGGAATGTCTTCTGCCTTATCTCTTGATTCTAAATCCATTAAATTCCAAAGCAAAGCCCTGAAATCTGTCTCATGAACCAATTCACAAATGAAGCTGTGCTGCACCATATTTTCCAGCTGGAACCCAGAACCAAGTAAGTGCTCAAATAAGTTCCAAACAGCTTCCAAATGCAAAAGTTTTTGTGAATTCAAATTAACCCCCCACCATGCCCCCCAAAAAGCCCCCAAACTAAAAAAAAACCCTAAATTTTATTGTCATAGAAATTTATTCTTAGCAAATAAAAATTAAAATATCTGGATTTTTGTCTGTTTCAATTTCAGAAATTATCTGTGATGTGCCAGAAATCCCTCATGGATATGTCCGTTCTCCAAGGAAGTCTTACAAGGAAAATGAGATAATGCAGTTTTTCTGTGAAGAAGGATACAAATATGGGAACAGAGCAGATGCACTGTGCACTGAATTGGGATGGAATCCACCTCCCTCTTGCACTGGTCAGTCTTGTCTAAAGTGGTTTTGCACTTTAGTTGGCTTTGGAAGTAATCTTAGAGATTAATAAGTTTATTCATGACAAAATAAATCCATCCACATCCAATATCCATGAAGACTGGAAGGATTAAGTGCTGAGGGGACCAAAGAACTGGATAAGAGTTTTCCATGAAGAGCAGTAGCAAAACCAGAATCTTGTCATGAACCTCTACAAATTAATATATTTACAATGCTAAAGCTGCCTATTGTTTTTTAACTCTCAAATGCCTTCTAAGCAGTCCATGTGACAAGTCCATAATTTCTGAGGCTAGTCCTGTTTGACATCAGCCCTCTGGGTCATGGATTCTACTTTAGTTTCATTCAATTACAGCACTTAAAGGCTGTATTTAAATCTCTGAATATGCATGTCATATCCCAACTGAAACAGTTTGATGAAATTTTGGAGAATTTCTCAGTGCCTTGAATTTTCTTCAATTGCCAAAATCTTAAAACTGGAAAAAAAAAATGTTGGCAACAGGGCAACATGATAGGATTTTATGCACCACCCACCTTCCTGGGACCTCTTCCAGAAAGACTCCTTTAGAAATAAAGACTTGTTGTCAGTCTTGGGGCCCACTCAGTTTTTGACCTTTCTGATTCTAGATTAGTAATGTTATTAATTAATATAATTAATATAATTAATGCAATTAATATGCATTGCCTACAGTTTAACAACTTTTGAGGAGTGCCAAACAAAACATTCTTCTAGACGCTGATATGCTGGGCTCTCCTACTTGGGGTGTACTCAGATAGTGGTTCTGGATCCTACTGGGCTTATCACTGGACCTAGAGGATTCAGCAGGGCATGCATGAAAACTGATTCACCCACCCTCGCTCCACAGCAGCACCAGCCTGCAGTTACCTTACAGTCATCCCCTCCCAGCCCCCAGGGTGCTGGTGATGTTTTCTGAACTGGAAGAAGACACAAAACCCCCAAAAGACAGGCTCTGTTTATAAATCTGTTTGGCTGACTTCTCTGGGCATGAAGATATCTTGAGTTTTTTAGAATAAGATTCTTGACCTTTTTTAGTTGTTGGAATACTTCCAGTGTCAGTGAAGGACACTGATCTTAATCACACAACTTTGAATGATCAGTTCTTAGTCAAGTATAATTATTTCTGCATTTAGGACCTGCCAGTGAAACTACTCTCCTTTGGGATAGTGTCCATAAACAAGCCCAGCAAAACCCAGCTGCAGATCTACAGGAAAAAATTAGGTTTGGTTTGATGGCTTCCAGTTCTTTCTCTAACCATTCTCTTTGCAATTAAGTTTTAATCTTCTAATTAAAATAACATCAGTAACAGCTGTCACTCTTCTCTTACAGAACCATACATTTCTAAGAGTGAGGAAGAAATGTAACCTTTTCTTTGCTCTAAGAAACACCTTTTTTAACAATTTTATGCAGTTATGGCCAATATACTATGAAAACAAGAACTTATGCAATAAATTTAAACATATTCTTCTCTTTTTTTTCTGTTTTTATTTAGAAATTGTATGCTCTCCTCCAGTAATTTCCTCTGGGAACTTTAGACCTCAAAAAGACAAGTACATAGTGGGTAATACAATCATAGTAGAGTGTGATGATGGGTATCATTTTAAAGCAATGACTGGCAGAACCACAGCTGAATGCACCAAGAATGGCTGGGTGCCTGAACCAGCTTGTGTCCGTAAGTAGCTCTCATTAATAAAGTTACAATGTGGAATTGTTGGAAGTATCTCAGAGAAAATAAGAGCAAAACGTGAGGAGCATTAGATATGACAGTTGCTTATTTTTTTCTTTGTACTGTAAAGCTTACTTTGATGGTTTAGAAAAATCACCTGTAAAAACAGTGGTGTAATCCAGATTTACATTGTGTTTATTAACACACATATTACCTCTTACTGTATTTGCAAATCTGTTAAAATGGGCTGTAGTCAGCTCACTATCAGGAAGGTTTGTGCTCCACTTGAGGAATAGAAACCCAGTCAGGATTAGAGGAAATGGGGAGTTTAAAGTAGCCAAACCACAGGTAATGATTGGAAGATACATTTCCTTGTAGTATCACAGCTCTAGATTTTTACTTGTAATTTGATGTTATGGACAGTCACAGGATTTTATCTATTTTATAGCCTGTCAGATAACAAAGCAAGGTATTCTTGATGGTTGATGAGTTCTTTCTTGGGTTAAACTTCCCATAACTGCAATGATAGTTTTGCTCAGTAGGCACAGTATGAAAAAAATATATAAATTAGCGAGTAGTTTCAAAATTTAACACACTTTCATCTTTGGTTGCTGAAAATAAAACTTTGAATGTGAGAGAAGCCCTGATGAAATCAGTCATGTAAAGGAACCTTTGGATAAGATTATTAGAGCTATTCCTGAAAGATGCTCTTTTCGTATCTGAGTTAATGTTTTCTCTTATCAGTTGGGTTCTAAAATTCAGGTGTCATTCCGAGCCCACTTCACTCATTATTGAATGGTCTGGTCTGCTCTGCCCTGGCATGTAGGCTCTGGGTCAGAACATTTTGGGAGGAGCCTGGGTAAACTTGAATGGAAGCTTCTGAGAATCCCCTCCTTCTATCCTGGAGTTTTCCCTGGAAAGGATCAGTTCTTTTGTGGAACCAAGAGAAGAAAATTAAAATGCTGCAGCTTTAAAATAAAAATGAAAAGAGTCAGGAAGAGCTTTTGGTGCAGGAGCTCAAAAGTTATAAATGGAGGTGGCAGGAGTCATCTTAATTTTAAGAGTTCACAGTTCAGTTTCTTCTATATCTGAGCCAGATGACTGGGCTCCCTTCATGTTCAGAATAGCAAATTTAATCAAGACCCTCTACAGTAATACTAACCTTGGGTCTCACAAATCACCCTCAGGAGTCTGCAGAGAGTGCTGCCTGGATTTCTGTTGGTTGCAATGGAACTGAGGGAAGTAACAGTTATAGGCAAAGACCCCAGGAGCATAGTGTGGTTGTTCCTGCACTCCTTACGACCTGCCAGGGTGTGCAGTCCTGGTTCTGTCCATTTCTGAAAATACTGAGATGATGAAGCTGAATCTGAGTTGTGTCCTGAGCTTTTTATGGTGCATGTGTTGATATTGTTGCTGTTCCATTCTGTTTCAAGGGAAGCCATGTGACTACCCACCAATAGAAAATGGCAGGTTAAGTTATGTATATGAGTACCACAGAAACTATTACTTTCCAAGAAGATTTGGACAGACTGTAGATTACTACTGCCTCGATGGCTATTCAACCCCCACTGGAGATTCCTGGGTTCGAACTACCTGTACTGAAAGGGGCTGGTTTCCAGAGCCAAAATGTCTGAGTAAGTACATTTCCACTATATACTCAATTCTGGTTTAATTATCAAAGATCTGTGCGGCAGAACTTGTTCTGATGGAACACAAGACAAAACAGTTGCTGAAAGTCAAACTGCTTTAGGTGACCCCTGGAACTGCACCAGACTGTCTTCCTATCTGCAGAGCACAAAGTGTCACCTGGGGACACTCTGAAATTATGGTTTTGGATTTTGAAGATTGTTTACTCCTGAAAATATTCATAATAGCAAGAAATATATAGTAAACCTTCCTCTTCTCTGTCTTCTGGGTAATATGGAAGCATATACTTTCATATGCACCACAGCTACACACACAAACAGTCTCTCTATGTAAATATATTCTCCCTTCTGTGGCTTGGGCACTTTGGCACTTAGTCTTCATCCTCTCTGAGAAGCATTGCCTGATCCCTTTGGAAAACTAAATTTTAGAGCTGAAAAGGTGTCACACTTTTGCAATAAGCTGAAATGGATCATGGTAACAGCAAGAGAACCAGATACACTGACTCAGATTTAAAATTAGTTGGACTTAAAATTAATCTAGAGCAGTGAGATGAGGCCTCCTCTCACACATCCTCAGTCACAGCAAAGTACCTACCTACGGGTAGGGCACAAAAGAGGATTACAAAAGGTTGCCCTTTCCTTGTTGCCCGCAGTGGAGTGATGCTCAGTGCAGGAGATGAGTGGAGCCCTGCCTGGAGGAAAGGAGCAGGCACTCAGATAACACAGTATAACATTTCTTTAGCCATCTGCCTTATGTCTGGGCTCTTGGGGACAGGAGGCCTTAGAGCCAGTGTGCTAAGCTGCTGCTAAAATCTCTAGAGCTGGTTTGAGAGGCTGCTACACTTCCCCAGAGATGATAAAATCTCCTGGAGGCAAATGCTGGAGTTCACTCTGGGCGTACACCAACATTTTAGAGACATACCAGGCCAAACTGATGTGAGAAGCACTGAAGTGAGCCAAGCTTGCTTGTGAACAATAAGAGATTTTTGGTTACTAGGCCACCTCATATTATTTATGTAGTGACTTCCACTTCTGCTCTTGTGGTCCATTAATCACGAGGCACTGAAACAAAACACGCTTTCATTCAGATTTGCACACGAGTGTCTTTTTGTGACATAAGGCTACAGAAAGGTGCTTGGAGGCCTGTTTGTTAGTAACACTTCTTAAGGATTCATTTCCCTCAGTTCTTGCTGTAGAAATTTCTGTGGTTAAATGTACTTTCCTTCCTTCTTTAGAAAAATGTTTCATCAGAGAGCTGGCAAACGGTTATTTCCTATACCGCGGCTGGAACGATTTTTTCAAGGAAGGTGAAAGAGCCAGATACACCTGCCACCACGACTTCCAGGCCCAGCGTGACGAGGTCACATGCACAAGGAATGGCTGGGCACCTCCTCCGAGATGTACCCGTAAAAGTGAGTGTGCTTGTATTTGGGTGAGGTTTCTATCTAAAACTATTTGCTGGAGCAGTAATTTCTGGAAATGAAGAGTCTCCTTCACAGAATGATTTACCATACTACAAAAGTTTTCTCTCAGAATATCAGGACAGAAACATCCAACCAAGACTTCCATTAATTTAAATAACATATTAAGCATTATGTATTAGCAATCTATGTAATTAAAAATGTATTCAATTGACCATTTATTAAACAATTTTTCTGAATCCTACTGCTGCTTCTATTGTCATCCTTCTGCTCTGATTTTTATGCATGTAGTTTAGCAGTGCTTTACTTGGCAGAAATCTTGTCTCTCTCTTTCAGAAAAGTGCCAGGATATCATTTTTGAGAATGGCTATTTGAACTCGCTTAAGAAAACATTCAATTTAAAAGAGATGATCCCGTATAAATGTCACGATGGGTACGTGACTCCAGAAGGACAAGAAACAGGACACACACAGTGCAAAGAGAGTGGCTGGACTCCATCTCCAAAGTGCATCAGTGAGTAGCTAAAGGTTTCAGAGTTCCCTGTCATTGTCACCAGTGTGTCCTGTGGACATGGTGTTCTGTGATGTTCTCTGGCCTCAGAGATTTGTCACCTTGATTTGTAGATGTTTCTTAATGGTCAGAGGGACACTCAGATAGAGGCTGATCCTCCAGAGATTAACCTCTCTCAGGCTCCAAGAAACAGAAAGAAAATGTAAAGGATCTTTTTG